>CM068765.1:10183849-10366077 GCA_035084275.1 Hydrolagus colliei | reverse complement strand
TCCTCCCTCCCCCTCCCCTCCGTCCCCTCCCTCCCTCCCTCCTCTCCCTCCCTCTCTCTCTCCCTCCCTCCCTCCCCTCCCTCTCCTCCCCTCCCTCCCTCCCTCCTCCGTCCCTCCTCCCCCCTCCCTCCCCTCCCCTCCCTCCTGCCCTCCCTCCCCTCCCTCCCCTCCATCCCCTCCCTCCCTCCCCTCCGTCCCCTCCCTCCCCTCCCTCCACTCCCTCCCTCCCTCCCTCCCTCCCCTCCCTTCCTCCCCACCCTCCCCTCCCTCTCTCCCTCCCTCCCTCCCTCCTCCCTCCCTCCCTCCCTCCCTCCAGTCCCTCCCTCCCTCCCTCCCTCCGTCCTCCCTCCCTCCCTCCCTCCCCTCTCTCCCTCCCTCCCTCCCTCTCTCCCTCCTCCCTTCCTCCCTCCCTCCCTCCCCTCCCTCCCCTCCCTCCCTCCCTACCTCCCTCCTCCCCTCCCTCCCCTCCCTGCCTCCCTCCCTCCACTCCGTCCCTCCCTCCCTCCCTCCCCACCATCCCCTCCCTCCCTCCCTCCCTCCCTCCCACCCTCCCCTCCTTCCCTCCCTCCCTCCCTCCCTCCCTCCCTCCCTCCCCTCCCTCCCTCCTCCCCTCCCTCCCTCCCCCCTACCCTCCCTCCCACGTCCCCTCCCTCCCTCCTTCCCTCCCTCACTCCCCTCCCTCCCCTCCCTCCCCTCCCTCCTCCCCTCCCCTCCCTCCCTCCCTCCCTCCCCTCCCTACCTCCCTCCCTCCCTCCCCTCCCTCCTCCCTCCCTTCCCTCCCTCCCTCCCTCCCTCCCTCCCTCCCCTCCCGCCCTCCCCTCCCTCCCTCCCTCCCCTCTCTCCCTCCCCTCCTTCCCTCCCTCCCTCCTCCCCTCCCTCCCTCCCTCCCTCCCTCCCCTCCCCTCCCTCCCCTCCCTCCCACCTCCCCTCCCTCCCTCCCCTCCCTCCCCTCCCTCCTCCCCTCCCTCCCTCCCTCCCCCCCCTCTCTCCCGTCCCTCCCTCCCTCCCTCCCCACCCCTCTCTCCCCTCCCTCCCTCACTCACTCCCCCCCTCCCTCCCCTCCCCTCCCTCCCTCATCCCCTCCCTCTCTCTCTCCCTCCATGCCTCCCTCCTCCCCTCCCTCCCCTCCCTCCCTCGCTCCCTCCCCTCCCTCCCCTCCATCCCCTCCCTCCCTCCCTCCCCTCCCTCCCTCCCCTCCGTCCCCTCCCTCCCTCCCCTCCCTCCCCTCCCTCCCTCCCTCCCTCCCTCCCCTCCCTCCCTCCCTCCCTCCCCTCCCTCTCTCCCTGCCTCCCTCCCTCCCTCCCCTCCCTCCACTCCCTCCTCCCCTCCCTCCCCTCCCTCCCCTCCCTCCCTCCCCCTCCCCTCCCTCCCTCCCTCCCTCCATCCTCCCCTCCCTCCTTCCCTCCTCCCCTCCCTCCCTCCCTCCCTCCCTCCCCTCCCTCCCTCCCTCCTTCCCCCTCCCCTCCCTCCCTCCCTTCTCTCCCTCCCTCTCTCATTCCTCCCTCCCTCCCTCCCTCCCTCCCCTCCCTCTCCTCCCCTCCCTCCCTCCCTCCCTCCCTCCCTCCTCCCCCCTCCCTCCCTCCCCTCCCTCCTTCCCTCCTCCCCTCCCTCCCCTTCATCCCCTCCCTCCCTCCCCTCCGTCCCCTGCCTCCCTCCCCTCCCTCCCCTCCCTCCCTCCCTCCCTCCCCCTCCCTCCCTCCCTCCCTCCCTCCCTCCCTCCTCCCTCCCGCCCTCCCGCCCCCTCTCTCCCCTCTTTCCCTCTCTCCCTCCCTCCCTCCCTCCCCTCCCCTCCCTCCCTCCCTCCCTCTTCCCCTCCCTCCTTCCCTCCTCCCCTCCCTCCCTCCCTTCCCTCCCTCCCTCCCTCCCTCCCTCCCCTCACTCCCTACCTCCCTCCCTCCCTCCCCTCCCTCCCCTCCCTCCCTCCTCCTCCCTCCCTCCCTCCCTCCCTCCCTCCACTCCCTCCCTCCTCCCTCCCTGCCCCTCCCCTCCGTCCCCTCCCTCCCTCCCTCCTCTCCCTCCCTCTCTCTCTCCCTCCCTCCCTCCCCTCCCTCTCCTCCCCTCCCTCCCTCCCTCCCTCCCTCCCTCCTCCCCCCCTCCCTCCCCTCCCCTCCCTCCTGCCCTCCCTCCCCTCCCTCCCCTCCCCTCCCTCCCTCCCTCCCACCCTCGCTCCCTCCCTGCCTCCCCTCCCCTCCCCTCCCCTCCCACCCCTCTCTCCCTCCTCCCTACCTCCCCCCCTCCCTCCTCCCCTCCCTCCCTCCCCCCCCCTCTCTCCCCTCCCTCCCTCCCTCCCGCCTCCCCTCCCTCCCCCCCTCCCCTCCCTCCCCCCTCCCCTCCATCCCTCCATCCCTCCCTCCTCCCCTCCCTCCCCTCCCTCTCCTCCCCTCCCTCCCTCCCTCCCTCACTCCTCCCCCCCTCCCTCCCCTCCCCTCCCTCCTGCCCTCCCTCCCCTCCCTCCCCTCCCCTCCCTCCCTCCCTCCCCACCCTCGCTCCCTCCCTGCCTCCCCTCCCCTCCCCTCCCCTCCCACCCCTCTCTCCCTCCTCCCCTACCTCCCCCCCTCCCTCCTCCCCTCCCTCCCTCCCCCCCCTCTCTCCCCTCCCTCCCTCCCTCCCTCCCTCCCGCCTCCCCTCCCTCCCCCCTCCCCTCCCTCCCCCCTCCCCTCCATCCCTCCATCCCTCCCTCCTCCCCTCCCTCCCCTCCCTCCCTCGCTCCCTCCCTCCCTCCCCTCCCTCCCTCCCTCCCCTCCCCTCACCTCCCCTCCCCTCCCCTCCCCTCCCCTCCCCTCCCTCCCCTCCCCTCCCCTCCCTCCCTCCCTCCCTCCCCTGCCTCCCTCCCCCTCCCTCCCTCCCTCCCTCCCCTCCCTCCCTCCCTCCCTCCCATCCCTCCCCTCCCTCCCCTCCCCTCCCTCCCACCTCCACTCCCTCCCTCCCCTCCCTCCCCTCCCTCCTCCCCTCCCTCCCTTCCCTCCCTCCCCCTCTCCTCCCTCCCTCTCTGCCCTCCCTCCCTCCCTCCTCCCCTCCTTCCCTCCCTCTCTCCCTCCCTCCTTCCCTCCCTCCCCTCCATCCCTCCCTCACCCTCCCCTCCCTCCCTCCCTCCCTCGCACCCCTCCCTCCCTCCCTCCCCTCCCCTGCCCTCCCCTCCCCTCCCCTCCCTCCCCTCCCCTCCCTCCCTCCCTCCCTCCCCTCCCTCCCTCCCTCCCTCCCTCCCTCCCCTCCCCTCCCTCCCTCCTCCCCTCCCTCCCCCCCTCCCTCCTCCCCTCCCTCCCTCCCTCCCTCCCTCCCCACCCCTCTCTCCCCTCCCTCCCACCCTCCCTCCCCTCCCTCCCCTCCCCTCCCTTCCCCTCCCTCCCCTCCCCTCCCTCCCTCCTCCCCTCCCTCCCCCCATCCCTCCTCCCCTCCCTCCCTCCCTCCCGCCTCCCCTCCCTCCCCCATCCCCTCCCTCCCCCCTCCCCTCCATCCCTCCATCCCTCCCTCCCCTCCCTCCCTCGCTCCCTCCCTCCCTCCCCTCCCTCCCTCCCTCCCCTCCCCTCACCTCCCCTCCCCTCCCCTCCCCTCCCCTCCCCTCCCTCCCTCCCCTCCCCTCCCCTCCCCTCCCTCCCCTCCCCTCCCCTCCCTCCTCCTCCCTCCCTCCCTCCCCTGCCTCCCTCCCCTCTCCCTCCCTCCCTCCCTCCCTCCCCTCCCTCCCTCCCTCCCTCCCATCCCTCCCCTCCCTCCCCTCCCCTCCCTCCCACCTCCACTCCCTCCCTCCCCTACCTCCCCTCCCTCCTCCCCTCCCTCCCTTCCCTCCCTCCCCCTCTCCTCCCTCCCTCTCTGCCCTCCCTCTCTCCCTCCTCCCCTCCCTCCCTCCCTCCCTCCCCTCCCTCCCTCCCTCCTTCCCTCCCTCCCCTCCATCCCACCCTCACCCTCCCCTCCCTCCCCTCCCTCCCTCGCACCCCTCCCTCCCTCCCTCCCCTCCCTCTCTCCCTCCCTCCCTCCCTCACTCCCCTCCCTCCCCTCACTCCCTCCCTCCCTCCTCCCCTCCCTCCCCTCCCTCCTCCCCTCCCTCCCCTCACTATCTCCCCCTCCCCTCCCTCCCTCCCTCCCTCCTTCCCCTCCCTCCCTCCCTCCTCCTCTCCCTCCCTCCCTCCCTCCCTCCCTCTCCTCCCTCCCTCCCTCCCTCCCTCCCTCTCCTCCCTCCCTCCCTCCTTCCCTTCCTCCCCTCCCTCCCTCCCTCCCTCCCTCCCCTCCCCTCCCTCCCCTCCCTCCCACCTCCCCTCCCTCCCTCCCCTCCCTCCCCTCCCTCCTCCCCTCCCTCCCTCCCTCCCCCCCCTCTCTCCCGTCCCTCCCTCCCTCCCTCCCCACCCCTCTCTCCCCTCCCTCCCTCACTCACTCCCCCCCTCCCTCCCTCCCCTCCCTCCCTCATCCCCTCCCTCTCTCTCTCCCTCCATGCCTCCCTCCTCCCCTCCCTCCCCTCCCTCCCTCGCTCCCTCCCCTCTCTCCCCTCCATCCCCTCCCTCCCCTCCCTCCCCTCCCTCCCTCCCCTCCGTCCCCTCCCTCCCTCCCCTCCCTCCCCTCCCTCCCTCCCCTCCCTCCCTCCCCTCCCTCCCTCCCCTCCCTCTCTCCCTGCCTCCCTCCCTCCTCCCCTCCCTCCCCTCCCTCCCCTCCCTCCCTCCCCCTCCCCTCCCTCCCTCCCTCCATCCTCCCCTCCCTCCTTCCCTCCTCCCCTCCCTCCCTCCCTCCCTCCCTCCCCTCCCTCCCTCCCTCCTCCCTCCCCCTCCCCTCCCTCCCTCCCTACTCTCCCTCCCTCTCTCTCCCACCCTCCCTCCCTCCCTCCCCTCCCTCTCCTCCCCTCCCTCCCTCCCTCCCTCCCTCCTCCCCCCCTCCCTCCCCTCCCCTCCCTCCTTCCCTCCCTCCCCTCCCTCCCCTTCATCCCCTCCCTCCCTCCCCTCCGTCCCCTGCCTCCCTCCCCTCCCTCCCCTCCCTCCCTCCCTCCCCCTCCCTCCCTCCCTCCCTCCCTCCCTCCCTCCCTCCCGCCCTCCCGCCCCCTCTCTCCCCTCTCTCCCTCTCTCCCTCCCTCCCTCCCCTCCCCTCCCTCCCTCCCTCCCTCCCTCCTCCCCTCCCTCCTTCCCTCCTCCCCTCCCTCCCTCCCTTCCCTCCCTCCCTCCCTCCCTCCCTCCCCTCACCTCCCTACCTCCCTCCCTCCCTCCCACCCCCTCTCTCCCCTCTCTCCCTCTCTCCCTCCCTCCCTCCCCTCCACTCCCTCCCTCCCTCCCTCCTCCCCTCCCTCCTTCCCTCCTCCCCTCCCTCCCTCCCTTCCCTCACTCCCTCCCTCCCTCCCTCCCCTCACTCCCTACCTCCCTCCCTCCCTCCCCTCCCTCCCCTCCCTCCCTCCCTCCTCCCCTCCCTCCCTCCCTCCCTCCCTCCCTCCCTCCCTCCACTCCCTCCCTCCCTCCCTCCCTCCCTGCCCCTCCCCTCCGTCCCCTCCCTCCCTCCCTCCTCTCCCTCCCTCTCTCTCTCCCTCCCTCCCTCCCCTCCCTCTCCTCCCCTCCCTCCCTCTCTCCCTCCCTCCCTCCCTCCCTCCTCCCCCCCCTCCCTCCGCTCCCCTCCCTCCTGCCCTCCCTCCCCTCCCTCCCCTCCCCTCCCTCCCTCCCTCCCCACCCTCGCTCCCTCCCTGCCTCCCCTCCCCTCCCCTCCCCTCCCCTCCCACCCCTCTCTCCCTCCTCCCCTACCTCCCCCCCTCCCTCCTCCCCTCCCTCCCCCCCCTCTCTCCCCTCCCTCCCTCCCTCCCTCCCGCCTCCCCTCCCTCCCCCCTCCCCTCCTCCCCCCTCCCCTCCATCCCTCCATCCCTTCCTCCTCCCCTCCCTCCCCTCCCTCTCCTCCCCTCCCTCCCTCCCTCCCTCCCTCCTCCCCCCCTCCCTCCCCTCCCCTCCCTCCTGCCCTCCCTCCCCTCCCTCCCCTCCCCTCCCTCCCTCCCTCCCCACCCTCGCTCCCTCCCTGCCTCCCCTCCCCTCCCCTCCCCTCCCACCCCTCTCTCCCTCCTCCCCTACCTCCCCCCCTCCCTCCTCCCCTCCCTCCCTCCCCCCCCCTCTCTCCCCTCCCTCCCTCCCGCCCTCCCTCCCTCCCCTCCCTCCCTCCCCCCTCCCCTCCCTCCCCCTCCCCTCCATCCCTCCATCCCTCCCTCCTCCCCTCCGTCCCCTCCCTCCCTCGCTCCCTCCCTCCCTCCCCTCCCTCCCTCCCTCCCCTCCCTCGCTCGCTCCCTCCCTCCCTCCCCTCCCTCCCTCCCTCCCCTCCCCTCACCTCCCCTCCCCTCCCCTCCCCTCCCCTCCCTCCCCTCCCCTCCCCTCCATCCCTCCCTCCCTCCCCTGCCTCCCTCCCCCCTCCCTCCCTCCCTCCCTCCCCTCCCTCCCTCCCTCCCTCCCATCCCTCCCCTCCCTCCCCTCCCCTCCCTCCCACCTCCACTCCCTCCCTCCCCTCCCTCCCTCCCTCCTCCCCTCCCTCCCTTCCCTCCCTCCCTCTCTCCTCCCTCCCTCTCTGCCCTCCCTCCCTCCCTCCTCCCCTCCCTCCCTCCCTCTCTCCCCTCCCTCCTTCCCTCCCTCCCCTCCATCCCTCCCTCACCCTCCCCTCCCTCCCCTCCCTCCCTCGCACCCCTCCCTCCCTCCCTCCCCTCCCTCTCTCCCTCCCTCCCTCCCTCACTCCCCTCCCTCCCCTCACTCCCTCCCTCCCTCCTCCCCTCCCTCCCCTCCCTCCTCCCCTCCCTCCCCTCACTATCTCCCCCTCCCCTCCTCCCTCCCTCCCTCCTTGCCCTCCCTCCCTCCCTCCTCCTCTCCCTCCCTCCCTCCCTCCCTCCCTCTCCTCCCTCCCTCCCCCCTCCCCTCCCTCCCCCCTCCCCTCCATCCCTCCATCCCTCCCTCCTCCCCTCCCTCCCCTCCCTCCCTCGCTCCCTCCCTCCCTCCCCTCCCTCCCTCCCTCCCTCCCCCCCCTCTCTCCCCTCCCTCCCTCCCTCACTCCCCCCCCTCCCTCCCCTCCCCTCCCACCCTCCCCTCCTTCCCTCCGTCCTCCCTCCCTCCCTCCCTCCCCTCCCTCGCTCCCTCCCTCCCTCTCTCCCTCCTCCCTCCCTCCCTCCCTCCGCTCCCTCCCTCCGTCCTCCCTCCCTCCCTCCCTCCCTCCCTCCCCCCCCCTCTCTCCCCTCCCTCCCTCCCACCCTCCCTCCCCTCCCTCCCGCCCCTCCCCTCCCTTCCCCTCCCTCCCCTCCCCTCCCTCCCTCCTCCCCTCCCTCTCTCTCTCCCTCCCTCCCTCCCTCCCTCCCCACCCTCCCTCCCTCCTCCCCTCCCTCCCCTCCCTCCCTCCCTCCCTCCCCTCCCTCCCTCCCTCCCCACCCTCGCTCCCTCCCTGCCTCCCCTCCCCTCCCCTCCCCTCCCACCCCTCTCTCCCTCCTCCCCTACCTCCCCCCCTCCCTCCTCCCCTCCCTCCCTCCCTCCCCCCCCCACTCTCCCCTCCCTCCCTCCCTCCCCCCTCCCCTCCCTCCCCCCTCTCCTCCATCCCTCCATCCCTCCATCCCTCCCTCCTCCCCTCCCTCCCCTCCGTCCCTCGCTCCCTCCCTCCCTCCCTCCCCTCCCTCCCTCCCTCCCCTCCCCTCACCTCCCCTCCCCTCCCCTCCCCTCCCCTCCCTCCCCTCCCCTCCCCTCCCCTCCCCTCCCTCCCTCCCTCCTCCCCTCCCTCCCCCCCTCCCTCCTCCCTTCCCTCCCCCATCCCTCCTCCCCTCCCTCCCTCCCTCCCTCCCACCCCCCCCCCTCCCTCACCTCCCTCCCTCCCTCCCCTCCCTCCCTCCCTCCCTCCCATCCCCTCCCCTCCCCTCCCTCCCCTCCCCTCCCCTCCCTCCCACCTCCCCTCCCTCCCTCCCCTCCCTCCCCTCCCTCCTCCCCTCCCTCCCCTCCCTCCCTCCCTCCCCTCCCCTCCCTCCCTCTCTGCCCTCCCTCCCTCCCTCCTCCCCTCCCTCCCTCCCTCCCCTCCCTCCCTCCCTCCTTCCCTCCCTCCCCTCCATCCCTCCCTCCCTCACCCTCCCCTCCCTCCCCTCCCTCCCTCGCACCCCTCCCTCCCTCCCTCCCCTCCCTCTCTCCCTCCCTCCCTCCCTCACTCCCCTCCCTCCCCTCACTCCCTCCCTCCCTCCTCCCCTCCCTCCTCCCCTCCCTCCCCTCTCTCCCTCCCCCTCCCCTCCCTCCCTCCCTCCTTCCCCTCCCTCCCTCCCTCCTCCTCTCCCTCCCTCCCTCCCTCCCTCCCCTCCCTCCCTCCCTCCCTTCCTCCCCTCCCCCCCTCCCTCCCTCCCCTCCCCTCCCCTCCCTCCCTCCCACCTCCCCTCCCTCCCTCCCCTCCCTCCCCTCCCTCCTCCCCTCCCTCCCTCCCTCCCCCCCCCTCTCTCCCCTCCCTCCCTCCCTCCCCCACCCTCTCTCCCCTCCCTCCCTCTCTCACTCCCCCCCTCCCTCCCCTCCCCTCCCTCCCTCATCCCCTCCCTCTCTCTCTCTCCCTCCATCCCTCCCTCCTCCCCTCCCTCCCCTCCCTCCCCTCCCTCCCTCGCTCCCTCCCTCCCTCCCCTCCCCTCCCCTCCCTCCCTCCCTCCCTCCCTCCCCTCCCCTCACCTCCCCTCCCCTCCCCTCCCCTCCCCTCCCTCCCTCCCCTCCCCTCCCTCCCTCCCTCCCTCCCTCCCCTCCCTCACTCCCTCCCTCCCTCCCTCCCCTCCCCTCCCTCCCTCCTCCCCTCCCACCCCCCCTCCCTCCTCCCCTCCCTCCCTCCCTCCCTCCCCCCCCCTCTCTCCCCTCCCTCCCTCCCTCCCCTCCCTCCCCTCCCCTCCCTTCCCCTCCCTCCCCTCCCCTCCCTCCCTCCTCCCCTCCCTCCCCCCATCCCTCCTCCCCTTCCCCCTCCCTCCCCTCCCTCCCTATCTCCCCCTCCCCTCCCTCCCTCCTCCCCTCCCTCCCTCCCTCCTCCCCTCCCACCCTCCCTCCCCTCCCCTCCCCTCCCCTCTCTCCCTCCTCCCCTCCCTCCCTCCCTCCCTCCCCCCCTCCCTCCCTCCCTCCCTCCCTCCCTCCCTCCTCCCCTCCCTCCCTCCCTCCCTCCCTCCACTCCCTCCCTCCCTCCCTCCCACCCCCCCCTCCCTCCCCTCCCTCCCTCCCTATCTCCCCTCCCTCCCTCCCTCCTCCCCTCCCTCCCTCCCTCCCTCCTCCCCTCCCCACCCTCCCTCCCTCCCCTTCCCTCCCCTCTCTCCCTCCTCCCCTCCCTCCCTCCCTCCCTCCCCCCTCCCTCCCCTCCCTCCCTCCCTCCCTCCTCCCCTCCCTCCCTCCCTCCCTCCCTCCACTCCCTCCCTCCCTCCCTCCCTCCCCCTCCCCTCCGTCCCCTCCCACCCTCCCTCCTCTCCCTCCCTCTCTCTCTCCCTCCCTCCCTCCCCTCCCTCTCCTCCCCTCCCTCCCTCCCTCCCTCCTCCCCCCCTCCCTCCCCTCCCCTCCCTCCTGCCCTCCCTCCCCTCCCTCCCCTCCCCTCCCTCCCTCCCTCCCCACCCTCGCTCCCTCCCTGCCTCCCCTCCCCTCCCCTCCCCTCCCACCCCTCTCTCCCTCCTCCCCTACCTCCCCCCCTCCCTCCTCCCCTCCCTCCCTCCCCCCCCCCCTCTCTCCCCTCCCTCCCTCCTTCCCTCCCTCCCGCCTCCCCTCCCTCCCCCCTCCCCTCCCTCCCTCCCCCCTCCCCTCCATCCCTCCATCCCTCCCTCCTCCCCTCCCTCCCCTCCCTGCCTCCCTCCTCCTCACCCTCCCTCCCTCCCTCCCTCCCTCTCCTCCCTCCCTCCCCCCTCCCCTCCCTCCCCCCTCCCCTCCATCCCTCCATCCCTCCCTCCTCCCCTCCCTCCCCTCCCTCCCTCGCTCCCTCCCTCCCTCCCCTCCCTCCCTCCCTCCTCCCCTCCCCTCACCTCCCCTCCCCTCCCCTCCACTCCCCTCCCCTCCCCTCCCTCCCCTCCCCTCCCCTCCCTCCCTCCCTCCCTCCCCTGCCTCCCTCCCCCCTCCCTCCCTCCGTCCCTCCCTCCCTCCATCCCTCCCTCCCTCCCAACCCTCCCCTCCCTCCCCTCCCTCCCTCCCACCTCCACTCCCTCCCTCCCCTCCCTCCCCTCCCTCCTCCCCTCCCCTTCCATCCCTCCCCCTCCCTCCTCCCTCCCTCTCTGCCCTCCCTCCCTCCCTCCTCCCCTCCCTCCCTCCCTCCCTCCCCTCCCCCTCCCTCCCTCCTTCCCTCCCTCCCCTCCATCCCTCCCTCACCCTCCCGTCCCTCCCCTCCCTCCCTCGCACCCCTCCCTCCCTCCCTCCCCTCCCCTCTCCCTCCCTCCCTCCCTCCCTCACTCCCCCTCCCTCCCCTCACTCCCTCCCTCCCTCCTCCCCTCCCTCCCCTCCCTCCTCCCCTCCCTCCCCTCACTATCTCCCCCTCCCCTCCCTCCCTCCCTCCCTCCTTCCCCTCCTTCCCTCCCTCCTCCTCTCCCTCCCTCCCTCCCTCCCTCTCCTCCCTCCCTCCCTCCCTCCCTCCCTCCCTCTCCTCCCTCCCTCCCTCCCTCCCTTCCTCCCCTCCCTCCCTCCCTCCCTCCCTCCCCTCCCTCCCCTCCCTCCACTCCCTCCCACCTCCCCTCCCTCCCTCCCCCTCCCTCCTCTCCCTCCTCCCCTCTCTCCCTCCCTCCCCCCCCTCTCTCTCTCCCTCCATGCCTCCCTCCTCCCCTCCTCCCCTCCCCCCATCCCTCCTCCCCTCCCTCCCTCCCTCACTCCCACCCCCCCCTCCCTCCCCTCCCTCCCTATCTCCCCTCCCTCCCTCCTCCCCTCCCTCCCTCCCTCCCTCCTCCCCTCCCACCCTCCCTCCCTCCCCTCCCCTCCCCTCTCTCCCTCCTCCCCTCCCTCCCTCCCTCCCTCCCCCCCTCCCTCCCCTCCCTCCCTCCCTCCCTCCTCCCCTCCCTCCCTCCCTCCCTCCCTCCCTCCACTCCCTCCCTCCCTCCCTCCCTCCCCCTCCCCTCCGTCCCCTCCCTCCCTCCCTCCTCTCCCTCCCTCTCTCTCTCCCTCCCTCCCTCCCCTCCTCTCCTCCCCTCCCTCCCTCCCTCCCTCCCTCCCTCCCTCCTCCCCCCCCTCCCTCCCCTCCCCTCCCTCCTGCCCTCCCTCCCTCCCCTCCCTCCCCTCCCCTCCCTCCCTCCCTCCCCACCCTCGCTCCCTCCCTGCCTCCCCTCCCCTCCCCTCCCCTCCCACCCCTCCTCTCTCCCTCCTCCCCTACCTCCCCCCCTCCCTCCTCCCCTCCCTCCCTCCCCCCCCCCTCCTCCCCTCCCTCCCTCCCTCCCCTCCCGCCTCCCCTCCCTCCCCCCTCCCTCCCTCCCCCCCTCCCCTCCATCCCTCCATCCCTCCCTCTCCACTCCCTCCCCTCCCCTCCCTCGCTCCCTCCCTCCCTCCCCTCCCTCCCTCACTCCCCTCCCTCCCTCGCTCCCTCCCTCCCTCCCCTCCCTCCCTCCCTCCCTCCCATCACCTCCCCTCCCCTCCCCTCCCCTCCCCTCCCCTCCTCCCCTCCCCTCCCCTCCCTCCCTCCCTCCCTCCCTCCCTCCCCTGCCTCCCTCCCCCCTCCCTCCCTCCCTCCCTCCCCTCCCTCCCTCCCTCCCTCCCATCCCTCCCCTCCCTCCCCTCCCCTCCCTCCCACCTCCACTCCCTCCCTCCCCTCCCTCCCCTCCCTCCTCCCCTCCCTCCCTTCCCTCCCTCCCCCTCTCCTCCCTCCTCTCTGCCTCCCTCCCTCATCCCCTCCCTCCCTCCCTCTCTCCCCTCCCTCCCTCCCTCCTTCCCTCCCTCCCCTCCATCCCTCCCTCACCCTCCCCTCCCTCCCCTCCCTCCCTCGCACCCCTCCCTCCCTCCCTCCCTCCCCTCCCCTCTCTCCCTCCCTCCCTCCCTCCCTCACTCCCCTCCCTCCCTCCCTCCCTCCTCCCCTCCCTCCCCTCCCTCCTCCACTCCCTCCCCTCACTATCTCCCCCTCCCCTCCCTCCCTCCCTCCCTCCTTCCCCTCCCTCCCATCCCTCCTCCTCTCCCTCCCTCCCACCCTCCCTCTGCTCCCTCCCTCCCCCCTCCCCTCCCTCCCCCCTCCCCTCCATCCCTCCATCCCTCCCTCCTCCCCTCCCTCCCCTCCCTCCCTCGCTCCCTCCCTCCCTCCCCTCCCTCCCTCCCTCCCTCCCCTCCCCTCACCTCCCCTCCCCTCCCCTCCACTCCCCTCCCCTCCCCTCCCCTCCCTCCCCTCCCCTCCCTCCCTCCCTCCCCTGCCTCCCTCCCCCCTCCCTCCCTCCCTCCCTCCCCTCCCTCCCTCCCTCCCTCCCAACCCTCCCCCTCCCTCCCCTCCCCTCCCTCCCACCTCCACTCCCTCCCTCCCCTCCCTCCCCTCCCTCCTCCCCTCCCTCCCTCCCTCCCTCCCTCCCTCCCCTCCCTCCCTCCCTCCTTCCCTCCCTCCCCTCCATCCCTCCCTCACCCTCCCCTCCCTCCCCTCCCTCCCTCGCACCCATCCCTCCCTCCCTCCCCTCCCTCTCTCCCTCCCTCCCTCCCTCCCTCCCTCACTCCCCTCCCTCCCCTCACTCCCTCCCTCCCTCCTCCCCTCCCTCCCCTCCCTCCTCCCCTCCCTCCCCTCACTATCTCCCCCTCCCCTCCCTCCCTCCCTCCCTCCTTCCCCTCCCTCCCTCCCTCCTCCCTCCCTCCCTCCCTCCCTCCCTCCCCTCCCCTCCCTCCCTCCCTCCCTCCTCCCTCCCCTCCCCCTCCCTCCACTCCCTCCCACCTCCCCTCCCTCCCTCCCCTCCCTCCCCTCCCTCCTCCCCTTCCTCCCTCCCTCCCCCCCCTCTCTCTCTCCCTCCATGCCTCCCTCCTCCCCTCCTCCCCTCCCCCCATCCCTCCTCCCCTCCCTCCCTCCCTCCCTCCCACCCCCCCCTCCCTCCCCTCCCTCCCTATCTCCCCTCCCTCCCTCCCTCCTCCGCTCCCTCCCTCCCTCCCTCCTCCCCTCCCACCCTCCCTCCCTCCCCTCCCCTCCCCTCTCTCCCTCCTCCCCTCCCTCCCTTCCTCCCTCCCCCCCTCCCTCCCCTCTCTCCCTCCCTCCCTCCTCCCCTCACTCCCTCCCTCCCTCCACTCCCTCCCTCCCTCCCTCCCCCTCCCCTCCGTCCCCTCCCTCCCTCCCTCCTCTCCCTCCCTCTCTCTCTCCCTCCCTCCCTCCCCTCCCTCTCCTCCCCTCCCTCCCTCCCTCCCCTCCCCTCCCTCCCTCCCTCCCCACCCTCGCTCCCCTCCCTGCCTCCCCCCCCCTCCCTCCCCTCCCCTCCCTCCTGCCCTCCCTCCCCTCCCTCCCCTCCCCTCCCTCCCTCCCTCCCCACCCTCGCTCCCTCCCTGCCTCCCCTCCCCTCCCCTCCCCTCCCACCCCTCTCTCCCTCCTCCCCTACCTCCCCCCCTCCCTCCTCCCCTCCCTCCCTCCCCCCCCTCTCTCCCCTCCCTCCCTCCCTCCCTCCCTCCCGCCTCCCCTCCCTCCCCCCTCCCCTCCCTCCCCCCTCCCCTCCATCCCTCCATCCCTCCCTCCTCCCCTCCCTCCCCTCCCTCCCTCGCTCCCTCCCTCCCACCCCTCCCTCCCTCACTCCCCCTCCCTCCCTCGCTCCCTCCCTCCCTCCCCTCCCTCCCTCCCTCCTCCCTCCCCTCACCTCCCCTCCCCTCCCTCCCCTCCTCCCTCCCTCCCCTCCCCTCCCCTCCCTCCCTCCCTCCCTCCCCTGCCTCCCTCCCCCCTCCCTCCCTCCCTCCCTCCCCTCCCTCCCTCCCTCCCTCCCTCCCATCCCTCCCCTCCCTCCCCTCCCCTCCCTCCCACCTCCAGCTCCCTCCCTCCCCTCCCTCCCCCTCCCTCCTCCCCTCCCTCCCTTCCCTCCCTCCCCCTCTCCTCCCTCCCTCTCTGCCCTCCCTCCCTCATCCCCTCCCTCCCTCCCTCTCTCCCCTCCCTCCCTCCCTCCTTCCCTCCCTCCCCTCCATCCCTCCCTCACCCTCCCCTCCCTCCCCTCCCTCCCTCGCACCCCTCCCTCCCTCCCTCCCCTCCCTCTCTCCCTCCCTCCCTCCCTCCCTCACTCCCCTCCCTCCCTTCCTCCCTCCCTCCTCCCCTCCTCCCCTCCCTCCTCCACTCCCTCCCCTCACTATCTCCCCCTCCCCTCCCTCCCTCCCTCCCTCCTTCCCCTCCCTCCCTCCCTCCTCCTCTCCCTCCCTCCCTCCCTCCCTCCCTCTCCTCCCTCCCTCCCCCCTCCCCTCCTCCCCCCTCCCCTCCATCCCTCCATCCCTCCCTCCTCCCCTCCCTCCCCTCCCTCCCTCGCTCCCTCCCTCCCTCCACTCCCCTCCCCTCCCCTCCCCTCCCTCCCCTCCCCTCCCTCCCTCCCTCCCTCCCTCCCCCCCTGCCTCCCTCCCCCTCCCTCCCTCCCTCCCTCCCCTCCCTCCCTCCCTCCCTCCCAATCCTCCCCTCCCTCCCCTCCCCTCCTCCCACCTCCACGCCCTCCCTCCCCTCCCTCCCCCTCCCTCCTCCCCACCCTCCCTTCCATCCCTCCCCCCTCCCTCCCTCTCTGCCCTCCCTCCCTCCCTCCCTCCTCCCCTCCCTCCCTCCCTCCCTCCCCTCCCTCCCTCCCTCCTTCCCTCCCTCCCCTCCATCCCTCCCTCACCCTCCCCTCCCTCCCCTCCCTCCCTCGCACCCCTCCCTCCCTCCCTCCCTCCCTCCCTCACTCCCCTCCCTCCCCTCACTCCCTCCCTCCCTCCTCCCCCTCCCTCCCCTCCCTCCTCCCCTCCCTCCCCTCACTATCTCCCCCTCCCCTCCCTCCCTCCCCCCCTCCTTCCCCTCCCTCCCTCCCTCCTCCTCTCCCTCCCTCCCTCCCTCCCTCCCTCCTCTCCTCCCTCCCTCCCTCCCTCCCTCTCCTCCCTCCCTCCCTCCCTCCCTCCCTTCCTCCCCTCCCTCCCTCCCTCCCTCCCTCCCTCCCCTCCCCTCCCCTCCCTCCACTCCCTCCCACCTCCCCTCCCTCCCTCCCCTCCCTCCCCTCCCTCCTCCCCCTCCCTCCCTCCCTCCCCCCCCTCTCTCTCTCCCTCCATGCCTCCCTCCTCCCCTCCCTCCCCTCCCTCCCTCGCTCCCTCCCTCCCCTCCCCTCCCTCCTCCCTCCCCTCCCCTCACCTCCCCTCCCCTCCCCTCCCTCCCTCCTCCCCTCCCTGCCCCCCTCCTTCCTCCCCTCCCTCCCTCACTCCCTCCCCCCCCTCTCTCCCCTCCCTCCCTCCCTCCCCTCCCCTCCCTCCCTCCCCTCCTTCCCTCCGTCCTCCCTCCCTCCCTCCCTCCCCTCCCTCGCTCCCTCCCTCCCTCTCTCCCTCCTCCCTCCCTCCCTCCGCTCCCTCCCTCCCTCCGTCATCCCTCCCTCCCTCCCTCCCTCCCCCCCCTCTCTCCCCTCCCTCCCTCCCACCCTCCCTCCCCCTCCCTCCCGCCCCTCCCCTCCCTTCCCCTCCCTCCCCTCCCCTCCCTCCCTCCTCCCCTCCCTCTCTCTCTCCCTCCCTCCCTCCCTCCCCACCCTCCCTCCCCTCCTCCCCCCCTCCCTCCCCCTCCACCCTCCCCCTCCCTCCCTCCCTCCCCACCCTCGCTCCCTCCCTGCCTCCCCTCCCCTCCCCTCCCCTCCCACCCCTCTCTCCCTCCTCCCCTACCTCCCCCCCTCCCTCCTCCCCTCCCTCCCTCCCTCCCCCCCCACTCTCCCCTCCCTCCCTCCCTCCCCCCTCCCCTCCCCCCCCCCCCTCCCCTCCCTCCCCCCTCCCCTCCATCCCTCCATCCCTCCATCCCTCCCTCACTCCCCTCCCTCCCCTCACTCCCTCCCTCCCTCCTCCCCTCCCTCCTCCCCTCCCTCCCCTCTCTCCCACCCCCTCCCCTCCCTCCCTCCCTCCTTCCCCTCCCTCCCTCCCTCCTCCTCTCCCTCCCTCCCTCTCTCCCTCCCCTCCCTCCCTCCCTTCCTCCCCTCCCTCACTCCCTCCCTCCCTCCCTCCCCTCCCCTCCCCTCCGCTCCTCCCTCCCACCTCCCTCCTCCCTCCCCTCCCTCCCCTTCCTCCTCCCTCCCCCTCCCTCCCCCACCCTCCTCCCCCTCCCTCCCTCCCTCCCCCACCCTCTCTCCCCTCCCTCCCTCCTCACCCCCCCCCTCCCCTCCCCCTCCCCTCCCTCCCTCATCCCTCCCTCTCTCTCTCTCCCTCCATCCCTCCCTCCTCCCCTCCCTCCCCTCCCTCCCCTCCCTCCCTCGCTCCCTCCCTCCCTCCCCTCCCCTCCCCTCCCTCCCTCCCTCCCTCCCTCCCCTCCCCTCACCTCCCCTCCCCTCCCCTGTCCTCCCCTCCCCTCCCCTCCCTCCCCTCCCCCTCCCTCCCTCCCTCCCTCCCTCCCCTCCCTCCCTCCCTCCCTCCCAACCCTCCCCTCCCTCCCCTCCCCTCCCTCCACCCACCCACTCCCTCCCTCCCCTCCCTCCCTCCCTCCTCCCCTCCCTCCCTCCCTCCCTCACTCCCCTCCCTCCCTCCCTCCTTCCCTCCCTCCCTCCACCCTCCCTCACCCTCCCCTCCCTCCCCTCCCTCCCTCCACCCACCCTCCCTCCCTCCCCTCCCTCTCCCTCCCTCCCTCCCTCCCTCCCTCACTCCCCTCCCTCCCCTCACTCCCTCCCTCCCTCCTCCCCTCCCTCCCCTCCCTCCTCCCCTCCCTCCCCTCACTATCTCCCCCTCCCCTCCCTCCCTCCCTCCCTCCTTCCCCTCCCTCCTCCCTCCTCCTCTCCCTCCCTCCCTCCTCCCTCCCTTTCCTCCCTCCCTCCCTCCCTCCCTCCCTCTCCTCCCTCCCTCCCTCCCTCCCTTCCTCCCCTCCCTCCCTCCCTCCCTCCCTCCCCTCCCCTCCCCTCCCTCCACTCCCTCCCACCTCCCCTCCCTCCCTCCCCTCCCTCACCTCCCTCCTCCCCTCCCTCCCTCCCTCCCCCCCCTCTCTCTCTCCCTCCATGCCTCCCTCCTCCCCTCCTCCCCTCCCCCCATCCCTCCTCCCCTCCCTCCCCTCCCTCCCTATCTCCCCTCCCTCCCTCCCTCCTCCCCTCCTCCCTCCCTCCTCCTCCCTCCCCCCTCCACCCTCCCCCTCCCTCCCCTCCCCCTCCCTCCCTCCCTCCCCCCTCCCTCCATCCCTCCATCCCTCCCTCCTCCCCTCCCTCCCCTCCCTCCCTCGCTCCCTCCCTCCCTCCCTCCCTCCCTCCCCTCCCTCCCTCACTCCCGTCCCTCCCTCGCTCCCTCCCTCCCTCCCCTCCCTCCCTCCCTCCCCTCCCCTCACCTCCCCTCCCCTGCCCTCCCCTCCCTCCCCTCCCCTCCCCTCCCTCCCTCCCTCCCTCCCTCCCTCCCCTGCCTCCCTCCCCCCTCCCTCCCTCCTTCTCCCTCCCCTCCCTCCCTCCCTCCCTCCCTCCCATCCCTCCCCTCCCTCCCCTCCCCTCCCCTCCCACCTCCACTCCCTCCCTCCCCTCCCTCCCCTCTCTCCTCCCCTCCCTCCCTTCCCTCCCTCCCCCTCTCCTCCCTCCCTCTCTGCCCTCCCTCCCTCATCCCCTCCCTCCCTCCCTCTCTCCCCTCCCTCCCTCCCTCCTTCCCTCCCTCCCCTCCATCCCTCCCTCACCCTCCCCTCCCTCCCCTCCCTCCCTCGCACCCCTCCCTCCCTCCCTCCCCTCCCCTCCCTCTCACCCTCCTCCCTCCCTCCCTCACTCCCCCTCCCTCCCTCCCTCCCTCCTCCCCCTCCCTCCCCTCCCTCCTCCACTCCCTCCCCTCACTATCTCCCCCCTCCCCTCCCTCCCTCCCTCCCTCCTTCCCTCCCTCCCTCCTCCCCTCTCCCTCCCTCCCTCCCTCCCTCCCTCTCCTCCCTCCCTCCCCCCTCCCCTCCCTCCCCCCTCCCCTCCATCCCTCCATCCCTCCCACCTCCCCTCCCTCCCCTCCCTCCCTCGCTCCCTCCCTCCCTCCCCTCCCTCCCTCCCTCCCTCCCCTCCCCTCACCTCCCCTCCCCTCCCCTCCCCTCCACTCCCCTCCCCTCCCCTCCCTCCCCTCCCCTCCCCTCCCTCCCTCCCTCCCTCCCCTGCCTCCCTCCCCCCTCCCTCCCTCCCTCCCTCCCCTCCCTCCCTCCCTCCCTCCCAACCCTCCCCTCCCTCCCCTCCCCTCCCTCCACCTCCACTCCCTCCCTCCCCTCCCTCCCCTCCCTCCTCCCCACCCTCCCTTCCATCCCTCCCCCCTCCCTCCCTCTCTGCCCTCCCTCCCTCCCTCCTCCCCTCCCTCCCTCCCTCCCTCCCTCCCCTCCCTCCCTCCCTCCTTCCCTCCCTCCCCTCCATCCCTCCCTCACCCTCCCCTCCCTACCCTCCCTCCCTCGCACCCCCTCCCTCCCTCCCTCCCTCCCTCCCTCCCTCACTCCCCTCCCTCCCCTCACTCCCTCCCTCCCTCCTCCCCTCCCTCCCCTCCCTCCTCCCCTCCCTCCCCTCACTATCTCCCCCTCCCCTCCCTCCCTCCCTCCCTCCTTCCCTCCCTCCCTCCCTCCTCCTCTCCCTCCCTCCCTCCCTCCCTCCCTCCCTCCCTCTCCTCCCTCCCTCCCTCCCTCCCTCCCTCTCCTCCTCCCTCCCTCCCTCCCTTCCTCCCCTCCCTCCCTCCCTCCCTCCCTCCCCTCCCCTCCCCTCCCTCCACTCCCTCCCACCTCCCCTCCCTCCCTCCCCTCCCTCCCCTCCCTCCTCCCCTCCCTCCCTCCCTCCCTCCCCCCCCTCTCTCTCTCCCTCCATGCCTCCCTCCTCCCCTCCCTCCCCTCCCTCCCTCGCTCCCTCCCTCCCTCCCCTCCCTCGCTCCCTCCCTCCCTCTCTCCCTCCTCCCTCCTCCCTCCGCTCCCTCCCTCCCTCCGTCATCCCTCCCTCCCTCCCTCCCTCCCTCCCCCCCCCTCTCTCCCCCCTCCCTCCCTCCCTCCCTCCCTCCCCTCCCTCCTCCCTCCCTCCCTCCCCTCCCTCGCTCCCTCCCTCCCTCTCTCCCTCCTCCCTCCCTCCCTCCGCTCCCTCCCTCCCTCCGTCATCCCTCCCTCCCTCCCTCCCTCCCTCCCCCCCCCTCTCTCCCCTCCCTCCCTCCCACCCTCCCTCCCCTCCCTCCCGCCCCTCCCCTCCCTTCCCCTCCCTCCCCTCCCCTCCCTCCCTCCTCCCCTCCCTCTCTCTCTCCCTCCCTCCCTCCCTCCCCACCCTCCCTCCCTCCTCCCCTCCCTCCCCTCCCTCCCTCCCTCCCTCCCCTCCCTCCCTCCCTCCCCACCCTCGCTCCCTCCCTGCCTCCCCTCCCCTCCCCTCCCCTCCCCTCCCACCCCCTCTCTCCCTCCTCCCCTACCTCCCCCCCTCCCTCTCCCCTCCCTCCCTCCCTCCCCCCCCCCACTCTCCCCTCCCTCCCTCCCTCCCCCCTCCCCTCCCCCCCCCCTCCCCTCCCTCCCCCCTCCCCTCCATCCCTCCATCCCTCCATCCCTCCCTCACTCCCCTCCCTCCCCTCACTCCCTCCCTCCCTCCTCCCCGCCCTCCTCCCCTCCCTCCCCTCTCTCCCACCCCCTCCCCTCCCTCCCTCCCTCCTTCCCCTCCCTCCCTCCCTCCTCCTCTCCCTCCCTCCCTCCACCCTCCCTCCCTCCCTCCCTCCCCTCCCTCCCTCCCTCCCTCCCTCCCTCCCTCCTCCTCCTCCCCTCCCTCCCTCCCTCCCTCCCCTCCCCTCCCCTCCGCTCCCTCCCTCCCACCTCCCCTCCCTCCCTCCCCTCCCTCCCCTCCCTCCTCCCCTCCCTCCCTCCCTCCCCCCCCCCTCTCTCCCCTCCCTCCCTCCCTCCCCCACCCTCTCTCCCCTCCCTCCCTCCCTCACGCCCCCCCTCCCTCCCCTCCCCTCCCTCCCTCATCCCCTCCCGCTCTCTCTCTCCCTCCATCCCTCCCTCCTCCCCTCCCTCCCCTCCCTCCCCTCCCTCCCTCGCTCCCTCCCTCCCTCCCCTCCCCTCCCTCCCTCCCTCCCTCCCTCCCCTCCCCTCACCTCCCCTCCCCTCCCCTGTCCTCCCCTCCCCTCCCCTCCCTCCCCTCCCCTCCCTCCCTCCCTCCCTCCCCTCCCTCCCTCCCTCCCTCCCTCCCCTCCCCTCCCTCCCTCCTCCCCTCCCCTCACCTCCCCTCCCCTCCCCTGCCCTCCCCTCCCCTCCCTCCACTCCCCTCCCTCCCCTCCCCTCCCCTCCCTCCCACCTCCCCTCCCTCCCTCCCCTCCCTCACCTCCCTCCTCCCCTCCCTCCCTCCCTCCCCCCCCTCTCTCTCTCCCTCCATGCCTCCCTCCTCCCCTCCTCCCCTCCCCCCATCCCTCCTCCCCTCCCTCCCTCCCTCCCTCCCACCCCCCCCCTCCCTCCCCTCCCTCCCTATCTCCCCTCCCTCCCTCCCTCCTCCCCTCCCTCCCTCCCTCCCTCCTCCCCTCCCACCCTCCCTCCCTCCCCTCCCCTCCCCTCTCTCCCTCCTCCCCTCCCTCCCTTCCTCCCTCCCCCCATCCCTCCCCTCCCTCCCTCCCTCCCTCCTCCCCTCCCTCCCTCCCTCCCTCCCTCCACTCCCTCCCTCCCTCCCTCCCTCCCCCTCCCCTCCGTCCCCTCCCTCACTCCCTCCTCTCCCTCCCTCTCTCTCTCCCTCCCTCCCTCCCCTCCCTATCCTCCCCTCCCTCCCTCCCTCCCTCCCTCCCTCCCTCCTCCCCCCCTCCCTCCCCTCCCCTCCCTCCTGCCCTCCCTCCCCTCCCTCCCCTCCCCTCCCTCCCTCCCCCCCCCTCTCTCCCCTCCCTCCCTCCCTCCCGCCTCCCCTCCCTCCCCCCTCCCCTCCCTCCCCCCTCCCCTCCATCCCTCCATCCCTCCCTCCTCCCCTCCCTCCCCTCCCTCCCTCGCTCCCTCCCTCCCTCCCCTCCCTCCCTCACTCCCCTCCCTCCCTCGCTCCCTCCCTCCCTCCCCTCCCTCCCTCCCTCCCCTCCCCTCACCTCCCCTCCCCTCCCCTCCCCTCCCTCCCCTCCCCTCCCCTCCCTCCCTTCCCTCCCTCCCCCTCTCCTCCCTCCCTCTCTGCCCTCCCTCCCTCATCCCCTCCCTCCCTCCCTCTCTCCCCTCCCTCCCTCCCTCCTTCCCTCCCTCCCCTCCATCCCTCCCTCATCCTCCCCTCCCTCCCCTCCCTCCCTCGCACCCCTCCCTCCCTCCCTCCCCTCCATCTCTCCCTCCCTCCCTCCCTCACTCCCCTCCCTCCCTCCCTCCCTCCTCCCCTCCCTCCCCTCCCTCCTCCACTCCCTCCCCTCACTATCTCCCCCTCCCCTCCCTCCCTCCCTCCCTCCTTCCCCTCCCTCCCTCCCTCCTCCTCTCCCTCCCTCCCTCCCTCCCTCCCTCTCCTCCCTCCCTCCCCCCTCCCCTCCCTCCCCCCTCCCCTCCATCCCTCCATCCCTCCCTCCTCCCCTCCATCCCCTCCCTCCCTCGCTCCCTCCCTCCCTCCCCTCCCTCCCTCCCCTCCCCTCACCTCCCCTCCCCTCCACTCCCCTCCCCTCCCCTCCCCTCCCCTCCCTCCCCTCCCCTCCCCTCCCTCCCTCCCTCCCTCCCCTGCCTCCCTCCCCCCTCCCTCCCTCCCTCCCCTCCCTCCCTCCCTCCCTCCCAACCCTCCCCTCCCCTCCCTCCCCTCCCCTCCCTCCCACCTCCACTCCCTCCCTCCCCTCCCTCCCCTCCCTCCTCCCCACCCTCCCTTCCATCCCTCCCCCCTCCCTCCCTCTCTGCCCTCCCTCCCTCCCTCCTCCCCTCCCTCCCTCCCTCCCTCCCTCCCCTCCCTCCCTCCCTCCTTCCCTCCCTCCCCTCCATCCCTCCCTCACCCTCCCCTCCCTCCCCTCCCTCCCTCGCACCCCTCCCTCCCTCCCTCCCTCCCTCCCTCACTCCCCTCCCTCCCCTCACTCCCTCCCTCCCTCCTCCCCTCCCTCCCCTCCCTCCTCCCCTCCCTCCCCTCACTATCTCCCCCTCCCCTCCCTCCCTCCCTCCCTCCTTCCCCTCCCTCCCTCCCTCATCCTCTCCCTCCCTCCCTCCCTCCCTCCCTCCCTCTCCTCCCTCCCTCCCTCCCTCTCCTCCCTCCCTCCCTCCCTTCCTCCCCTCCCTCCCTCCCTCCCTCCCTCCCTCCCCTCCCCTCCCCTCCCTCCACTCCCTCCCACCTCCCCTCCCTCCCTCCCCTGCCTCCCCTCCCTCCTCCCCTCCCTCCCTCCCCCCCCTCTCTCTCTCCCTCCATGCCTCCCTCCTCCCCTCCCTCCCCTCCCTCCCTCGCTCCCTCCCTCCCCTCCCCTCCCTCCCTCCCTCCCCTCCCCTCACCTCCCCTCCCCTCCCCTGCCCTGCCCTCCCCTCCCCTCCCTCCCCTCCCCTCCCTCCCTCCCCTCCCTCCCTCCCTCCCTCCCTCCCTCCCCTCCCCTCCCTCCCTCCCCTCCCCTCCCTCCCTCCTCCCCTCCCTGCCCCCCTCCTTCCTCCCCTCCCTCCCTCACTCCCTCCCCCCCCTCTCTCCCCTCCCTCCCTCCCTCCCCTCCCCTCCCTCCCTCCCCTCCTTCCCTCCGTCCTCCCTCCCTCCCTCCCTCCCCTCCCTCGCTCCCTCCCTCCCTCTCTCCCTCCTCCCTCCCTCCCTCCGCTCCCTCCCTCCCTCCGTCATCCCTCCCTCCCTCCCTCCCCCCCCCTCTCTCCCCTCCCTCCCTCCCACCCTCCCTCCCCTCCCTCCCGCCCCTCCCCTCCCTTCCCCTCCCTCCCCTCCCCTCCCTCCCTCCTCCCCTCCCTCTCTCTCTCCCTACCTCCCTCCCTCCACACCCTCCCTCCCTCCTCCCCTCCCTCCCCTCCCTCCCTCCCTCCCTCCCCTCCCTCCCTCCCTCCCCACCCTCGCTCCCTCCCTGCCTCCCCTCCCCTCCCCTCCCCTCCCACCCCTCTCTCCCTCCTCCCCTACCTCCCCCCCTCCCTCCTCCCCTCCCTCCCTCCCTCCCCCCACCACTCTCCCCTCCCTCCCTCCCTCCCCCTTCCCCTCCCCCCCCCCTCCCCTCCCTCCCCCCTCCCCTCCATCCCTCCATCCCTCCATCCCTCCCTCACTCCCCTCCCTCCCCTCACTCCCTCCCTCCCTCCTCCCCGCCCTCCTCCCCTCCCTCCCCTCTCTCCCACCCCCTCCCCTCCCTCCCTCCCTCCTTCCCCTCCCTCCCTCCCTCCTCCTCTCCCTCCCTCCCTCCCTCCCTCCCTCCCCTCCCTCCCTCCCTCCCTTCCTCCCCTCCCTCCCTCCCTCCCTCCCTCCCCTCCCCTCCCCTCCGCTCCCTCCCTCCCACCTCCCCTCCCTCCCTCCCCTCCCTCCCCTCCCTCCTCCCCTCCCTCCCTCCCTCCCCCCCCCTCTCTCCCCTCCCTCCCTCCCTCCCCCACCCTCTCTCCCCTCCCTCCCTCCCTCACGCCCCCCCTCCCTCCCCTCCCCTCCCTCCCTCATCCCCTCCCTCTCTCTCTCTCCCTCCATCCCTCCCTCCTCCCCTCCCTCCCCTCCCTCCCCTCCCTCCCTCGCTCCCTCCCTCCCTCCCTCCCCTCCCCTCCCCTCCCTCCCTCCCTCCCTCCCTCCCCTCCCCTCACCTCCCCTCCCCTCCCCTGTCCTCCTCTCCCCTCCCCTCCCTCCCCTCCCCTCCCTCCCTCCCTCCCCTCCCTCCCTCCCTCCCTCCCTCCCCTCCCCTCCCTCCCTCCTCCCCTCCCTCCCCCCCTCCCTCCTCCCCTCCCTCCCTCCCTCCCCCCCCCCCTCTCTCCCCTCCCTCTCTCCCTCCTCCCTCCCTCCCTCCCTCCCTCCCCTCCCTCCCCTCCCTCCCCTCCCTCCCTCCCTCCCCTCCCTCCCTCCCTCCCTCCCCCCTCCCCTCCCTCCCTCCCTCCCTCCTCCACTCCCTCCCTCCCTCCCTCCCTCCCCTCCCCTCCCCTCCCTCCCTCCTACCGTCCCTCCCCACCTCCCTCCTCCCCTCCCTCCCTCCCCTCCCTCCCTCACTCCGTCCTCCCTCCCTCCCTCCCCTCCCTCCCTCCCACCCACTCTCCCTCCTCCCTCCCTCCCTCTCCTCCCCTCCCCTCCCTCCCCTTCCTCCCACCTCCCCTCCCTCCCTCTCTGCCCTCCCTCCCTCCCTCCTCCCCTCCCTCCCTCCCTCCCCTCTCTCCCTCCCTCCTTCCCTCCCTCCCCTCCATCCCTCCCTCCCTCACCCTCCCCTCCCTCCCCTCCCTCCCTCGCACCCCTCCCTCCCTCCCTCCCCTCCGTCTCTCCCTCCCTCACTCCCTCACTCCCCTCCCTCCCCTCACTCCCTCCCTCCCTCCTCCCCTCCAACCTCCCCTCCCTCCCCTCTCTCCCTCCCCCTCCCCTCCCTCCTTCCCTCCTTCCCCTCCCTCCCTCCCTCCTCCTCTCCCTCCCTCCCTCCCTCCCTCCCCTCCCTCCCTCCCTCCCTTCCTCCCCTCCCTCCCTCCCTCCCCTCCCCTCCCCTCCCTCCCCTCCCTCCCACCTCCCCTCCCTCTCTCCCCTCCCTCCCCTCCCTCCTCCCCTCCCTCCCTCCCTCCCCCCCCCTCTCTCCCCTCCCTCCCTCCCTCCCCCACCCTCTCTCCCCTCCCTCCCTCCCTCACTCCCCCCTCCCTCCCCTCCCCTCCCTCCCTCATCCCCTCCCTCTCTCTCTCTCCCTCCATCCCTCCCTCCTCCCCTCCCTCCCCTCCCTCCCTCGCTCCCTCCCTCCCCTCCCCTCCCTCCCTCCCTCCCTCCCCTCCCCTCCCCTCCCCTGCCCTCCCATCCCCTCCCTCCCCTCCCCTCCCTCCCTCCCTCCCTCCCTCCCCTCCCTCCCTCCCTCCCTCCCTCCCCTCCCCTCCCCTCCCTCCCTCCTCCCCTCCCTCCCCCCCTCCCTCCTCCCCTCCCTCTCTCCCCTCACTCCCTCCCTCCTCCCCTCCCTCCCTCCCTCCTCCACTCCCTCCCTCCCTCCCCACCTCCATCCCCTCCCCTCCCTCCCTCCCCTCCCTCCCTCACTCCGTCCTCCCTCCCTCCCTCCCTCCCCTCCCTCCCTCCCTCCCACTCTCCCTCCTCCCTCCCTCCCTCTCCTCCCCTCCCCTCCCTCCCCTTCCTCCCACCTCCCCTCCCTCCCTCCCCTCCCTCCCCTCCCTCCTCCACTCCCTACCCTCCCTCCTTCCCTCCCTCCTCCCCTCCCTCCCTCCCTCCCTCCCCTCCCTCCCCTCCCTCCTCCCCTCCCTCCCCTCTCTCCCTCCCCCTCCCCTCCCTCCCTCCCCTCTCTCCCCTCCCTCCCTCCCTCCCTCCCTTCCCTCCCTCTCTCCCTCCTTCCCCCCTTCCATCCCCTGCCTCCCACCTCCCCTCCCTCCCTCCCCTCCCTCCCCTACCTCCTCCCCTCCCCTCCCTCCCTCTCTCCCCTCCCTCCCTCCCTCCCTCCCTGCTCCCCTCCATCCCTCTCTCCCTCCGCTCCCTCCCCTCCCCTCCCTCCTCCCCTCCCTCCCCTCTCTCCCTCCCTCCTCCCCTCCCTCCCCTCCCTCCCTCCCCTCCCTCCCATCCCTCCTCCCCTCCCTCCCCTCCCTCCCTCCCCCTCCCCTCCCTCCCTCTCTCCCCTCCCTCCCTCCCTCCTCCCCTCCCTCCCTCCCTCCCTTCCCTCCCTCCCTCCCCTCCCTCCCCTCCCTCCCTCCTTCCCTCCCTCCCTCCCCTCCCTCCCTCCCTCCCTCCCCTCTCTCCCCTCCCTCCCTCCCCTCTCTCCCCTCCCTCTCTCACTCCCTCCCTCCCTCCTCCCTCCCTCCGTCCCCTCCCTCCCTCCCTCCTCCCCTCCCTCCACTCCCTCCCTCCCTCCCCTCCCTCCCCTCCCTCCCCTCCCTCCTCCCCTCCCTCCCTCCCCCTCCCCTCCCTCCCTCTCTCCCCTCACTCCCTCCCTCCTCCCCTCCCTCCCTCCCTCCTCCACTCCCTCCCTCCCTCCCCTCCCTCCCTCCCTCCTTCCCTCCCTCCCCTCCATCCCTCCCTCTCCCTCCCCTCCCTCCCCTCCCTCCCTCCCACCCCTCCCTCCCTCCCTCCCTCCCCTCCCTCCCTCCTCCCCTCCCTCCCCCCTCCCTCCTCCCCTCCCTCCCCCCATCCCTCCTCCCCTCCCTCCCTCCCTTCCTCCCCTCCCTCCCTCCCTCGCTCCCTCCCCTCCCCTCCCCTCCCTCCCCTCCCTCCCACCTCCCCTCCCTCCCTCCCCTCCCTCCCCTCCCTCCTCCCCTCCCTCCCTCCCCCCCCTCTCTACCCTCCCTCCCTCCCTCCCCCACCCTCTCTCCCCTCCCTCCCTCCCTCACTCCCCCCCTCCCTCCCCTCCCCTCCCTCCCTCATCCCCTCCCTCTCTCTCTCTCCCTCCATCCCTCCCTCCTCCCCTCCCTCCCCTCCCTCCCTCGCTCCCTCCCTCCCCTCCCCTCCCTCCTTCCCTCCCCTCCCCTCACCTCCCCTCCCCTCCCCTGCCCTCCCCTCCCCTCCCTCCCCTCCCCTCCCCTCCCTCCCTCCCTCCCTCCCCTCCCTCCCTCCCTCCCTCCCTCCCCTCCCCTCCCCTCCCTCCCTCCTCCCCTCCCTCCCCCCCTCCCTCCTCCCCTCCCTCCCTCCCTCCCTCCCCCCCCCTCTCTCCCCTCCCTCCCTCCCACCCTCCCTCCCCTCCCTCCCCTCCCCTCCCTTCCACTCCCTCCCCTCCCCTCCCTCCCTCCTCCCCTCCCTCCCCCCATCCCTCCTCCCCTCCCTCCCTCCCTCCCTCCCACCCCCCCCTCCCTCCCCTCCCTCCCTCTCTCCCCTCCCTCCCTCCCTCCTCCCCTCCCTCCCTCCCTCCCTCCCTCCTCCCCTCCCACCCTCCCTCCCTCCCCTCCCCTCCCCTCTCCCCTCCCTCCCCCCCTCCTTCCTCCCCTCCCTCCCTCCCTCCCCCCCTCTCTCCCCTCCCTCCCTCCCTCACTCCCCCCCTCCCTCACCTCCCCTCCCTCCCTCCCCTCCTTCCCTCCGTCCTCCCTCCCTCCCTCCCCTCCCTCACTCCCTCCCTCTCTCCCTCCTCCCTCCCTCCCTCCCTCCCCTCCCTCCCCTCCCTCCCCTCCCTCCCTCCCTCCCCTCCCTCCCTCCCTCCCTCCCTCCCTCCCCCCTCCACTCCCTCCCTCCCTCCCTCCTCCCCTCCCTCCCTCCCTCCCTCTCCTCCCCTCCCCTCCCTCCCCTAACGCCCACCTCCCCTCCCTCCCTCCCCTCCCTCCCCTCCCTCGTCCACTCCCTCCCCTCCCTCCCTCCCTCCCTCCTCCCCTCCCTCCCCTCCCTCCCTCCCTCCCGCCCCTCCCTCCCCTCCCTCCTCCCCTCCCTCCCCTCTCTCCCTCCCTCTCTCCTCTCCCTCCCCTCTCTCCCTCCCCATCCCCTCCCTCCCTCCCCTCCCTCCCCTCCCTCCCCTCCCTCCCTCCCTCCCTCCCTCCCTTCCCTCCCTCTCTCCCTCCTGCGATGGGAACGAAATAATCTTTGCTTTGCTTCATTCTGCTACATCGGACGACTAAGGAATCATGCACAAAACGCAATCGTTGTAAAAATTTACTTTGAGCGAGATTTTCGTCGAGAAAGGATACACTACGTACACAATCACAGAAGCACAACATAAATGACTTCCAAGTACATTTATGTGCATGATTCTGCAGAAATGACTTGAATGTGCATTTACTTGCTTCGTTCTTCTGAGATCGTGTTAATTGTTGGAAACTGCGATGGGAACGAAAGAATCGTTGCTTTGCTGCATTCTGCTATAAAGAATCATTGCTTTGCTGCATTCTGCTCCAACAGGCGAGTGAGCAAACATACAATGTGGGTGAAAATTTACTTTGAGCGAGATTTTCGTCGAGAAAGCATACACTACGTAGAAAAGCACAGAAACACAACATAAGTGACTTCAATGTAGATTTACGTGCATGATTCTGCAGAAATGACATGGATGTATATTTACTTGCTTCATTCTGATTATATCGTATTTACTGTTGGAAACTGCGATGAAAACGGAAGAATCTTTGCTTTGATGCATTCTGCTATATCAGGCGAGTAAGTAATCATTCAAAAAACGCAAACGTTTTGAAAATTTACTTTGAGCGAGATTTTCGTCGAGAAAGCATACACTACGTACACAATCACAGAAGCACAACAAAAGTGACTTCAAAGTACATTTACGTGCATGATTCTGCAGAAATGACATGAATGTATATTTACTTGCTTCGTTCTTCTGAGATCGTGTTAATTGTTGGAAACTGCGATGGGAACGAAAGAATCTTTGCTTTACTGCATTCTGCTATATCAGACGAGTAAGGAATCATGCAAAAACACAATCGTTTTGAAAATTTACTTTGAGCGAGATTTCCGGCGAGAAAGCATACACCACGTACAAAAGCACAGATGCACAACATAAATGACTTCAAAGTACAGTTACGTACATGATTCTGCAGAAATGACATGAATGTATATTTACTTGCTTCATTCTTCTGAGATCGTGTTAATTGTTGGAAACTGAGGTAGAAACGGAAGAATCATTGCTTTGCTGCATTCTGCTCGAACAGGCGAGTAAGGAATCATGCAAAAAACGCAATCGTTGTAAAAATTTACTTTGAGCAAGATTTTCGTCGAGAAAGCATACACTACGTACACAATCACAGAAGCACAACATAAATGACTTCAAAGTACATTTATGTGCATGATTCTGCAGAAATGACATGAATGTATATTTATTTGCTTCGTTCTTCTGAGATCGTGTTAATTGTTGGAAACTGCGATGGAAACGAAAGAATCTTTGCTTTGCTTCATTCTGCTACATCAGACGACTAAGGAATCATGCAAAAAACGCAATCGTTGTAAAAATTTACTTTAAGCAAGATTTTCGTCGAGAAAGCATACACTACGTACACAATCACAGAAGCACAAAATAAATGACTTCAAAGTACATTTACGTGCATGATTCTGCAGAAATGACATGAATGTATATTTACTTGCTTCGTTCTTCTGAGATCGTGTTAATTGTTGGAAACTGCAATGGGAACGAAAGAATATTTGCTTTGCTGCATTCTGCTCCAACAGGCGAGTCAGCAAACATACAATGTGTGTGAAAATTTACTTTGAGCGAGATTTTCGGCGAGAAAGCATACACCACGTACAAAAGCACAGATGCACAACATAAATGACTTCAAAGTACAGTTACGTACATGATTCTGCAGAAATGACATGAATGTATATTTACTTGCTTCATTCTTCTGAGATCGTGTTAATTGTTGGAAACTGAGGTAGAAACGGAAGAATCATTGCTTTGCTGCATTCTGCTCGAACAGGCGAGTAAGGAATCATGCAAAAAACGCAATCGTTGTAAAAATTTACTTTGAGCAAGATTTTCGTCGAGAAAGCATACACTACGTACACAATCACAGAAGCACAACATAAATGACTTCAAAGTACATTTATGTGCATGATTCTGCAGAAATGACATGAATGTATATTTATTTGCTTCGTTCTTCTGAGATCGTGTTAATTGTTGGAAACTGCGATGGAAACGAAAGAATCTTTGCTTTGCTTCATTCTGCTACATCAGACGACTAAGGAATCATGCAAAAAACGCAATCGTTGTAAAAATTTACTTTAAGCAAGATTTTCGTCGAGAAAGCATACACTACGTACACAATCACAGAAGCACAACATAAATGACTTCAAAGTACATTTACGTGCATGATTCTGCAGAAATGACATGAATGTATATTTACTTGCTTCGTTCTTCTGAGATCGTGTTAATTGTTGGAAACTGCGATGGGAACGAAAGAATATTTGCTTTGCTGCATTCTGCTCCAACAGGCGAGTCAGCAAACATACAATGTGTGTGAAAATTTACTTTGAGCGAGATTTTCGTCGAGAAAGAATACACTACGTACAAAAGCACAGAAGCACAACATAAGTGACTTCAAAGTACATTTACGTGCATGATTCTGCAGAAATTACATGAATGTATATTTACTTGCTTCATTCTTCTGAGATCGTGTTAATTTTTGGAAACTGCGGTAGAAACGGAAGAAACATTGCTTTGCTGCATTCTGCTCCAACAGGCGAGTGAGCAAACATACAATGTGGGTGAAAATTTAGTTTGAGCGAGATTTTCGTCGAGAAAGAATACACTACGTACAAAAGCACAGAAGCACAACATAAATGACTTCAATGTAGATTTATGTGCATGATTCTGCAGAAATGACATTAATGTATATTTACTTGCTTCATTCTTCTGAGATCGTGTTAATTGTTGGAAACTGCGATGGGAACGAACGAATCTTTGCCTTGTTTCATTCTGCTATATCAGACGAGTAAGGAATCATGCAAAAAACGTAATCGTTTTGAAAATTTACTTTGAGCGAGATTTTCGTCGAGAAAGCATACACTACGTACACAATCACAGAAGCACAACATAAAGGACTCCCAAGTACATTTATGTGCATGATTCTGCAGAAATGACTTGAATGTGTATTTACTTGCTTCGTTCTTCTGAGATCGTGTTAATTGTTGGAAACTGCGATGGGAACGAAAGAATCTTTGCTTTGCTGCATTCTGCTATATCACACGAGTAAGGAATCATGCAAAAAACACAATCGTTTTGAAAATTTACTTTGAGCGAGATGTTCGTCGAGAAAGCATACACTACGTAACTATCACAGAAGCACAACATAAATGACTTCAAAGTACATTTATGTGCATGATTCTGCAGAAATGACATGAATGTATATTTACTTGCTTCGTTCTTCTGAGATCGTGTTAATTGTTGGAAACTGCGATGGGAACGAAAGAATCTTTGCTTTGCTGCATTCTGCTATAAAGAATCATTGCTTTGCTGCATTCTGCTCCAACAGGCGAGTGAGCAAACATACAATGTGTGTGAAAATTTACTTTGAGCGAGATTTTCGGCGAGAAAGCATACACCACGTACAAAAGCACAGATGCACAACATAAATGACTTCAAAGTACAGTTACGTACATGATTCTGCAGAAATGACATGAATGTGTATTTACTTGCTTCGTTCTTCTGAGATCGTGTTAATTGTTGGAAACTGCGATGGGAACGAAAGAATCTTTGCTTTGCTGCATTCTGCTATATCACACGAGTAAGGAATCATGCAAAAAACACAATCGTTTTGAAAATTTACTTTGAGCGAGATGTTCGTCCAGAAAGCATACACTACGTACACAATCACAGAAGCACAACATAAATGACTCCCAAGTACATTTATGTGCATGATTCTGCAGAAATGACTTGAATGTGTATTTACTTGCTTCGTTCTTCTGAGATCGTGTTAATTGTTGGAAACTGCGATGGGAACGAAAGAATCTTTGCTTTGCTGCATTCTGCTATATCACACGAGTAAGGAATCATGCAAAAAACACAATCGTTTTGAAAATTTACTTTGAGCGAGATGTTCGTCCAGAAAGCATACACTACGTACACAATCACAGAAGCACAACATAAATGACTTCAAAGTACATTTATGTGCATACTTCTGCAGAAATGACATTAATGTATATTTATTTGCTTCATTCTTCTGAGATCCGGTTAATTGTTGGAAACTGCGATGGAAACGAAAGAATCTTTGCTTTGCTTCATTCTGCTACATCAGACGACTAAGGAATCATGCACAAAACGCAATCGTTGTAAAAATTTACTTTGAGCGCGATTTTCGTCGAGAAAGCATACACTACGTAACTATCACAGAAGCACAACATAAATGACTTCAAAGTACATTTATGTGCATGATTCTGCAGAAATGACATGAATGTATATTTACTTGCTTCGTTCTTCTGAGATCGTGTTAATTGTTGGAAACTGCGATGGGAACGAAAGAATCTTTGCTTTGCTGCATTCTGCTATAAAGAATCATTGCTTTGCTGCATTCTGCTCCAACAGGCGAGTGAGCAAACATACAATGTGGGTGAAAATTTACTTTGAGCGAGATTTTCGTCGAGAAAGCATACATTACGTAGAAAAGCACAGAAGCACAACATACATGACTTCAATGTAGATTTATGTGCATGATTCTGCAGAAATGACATGAATGTATATTTACTTGCTTCGTTCTTCTGAGATCGTGTTAATTTTTGGAAACTGCGGTAGAAACGGAAGAATCATTGCTTTGCTGCATTCTGCTCCAACAGGCGAGTGAGCAAACATACAATGTGGGTGCAAATTTACTTTGAGCGAGATTTTCGTCGAGAAAGAATACACTACGTACAAAAGCACAGAAGCACAACATAAATGACTTCAATGTAGATTTATGTGCATGATTCTGCAGAAATGACATTAATGTATATTTACTTGCTTCATTCTTCTCAGATCGTGTTAATTGTTGGAAACTGCGATGGAAACGAAAGAATCATTGCTTTGCTTCATTCTGCTATATCAGACGAGTAAGGAATCATGCAAAAAACGCAATCGTTTTGAAAATTTACTTTGAGCGAGATTTTCGTCGAGAAAGCATACACTACGTACACAATCACAGAAGCACAACAAAAGTGACTTCAAAGTACATTTACGTGCATGATTCTGCAGAAATGACATGAATGTATATTTACTTGCTTCGTTCTTCTGAGATCGTGTTAATTGTTGGAAACTGCGATGGGAACGAAAGAATCTTTGCTTTACTGCATTCTGCTATATCAGACGAGTAAGGAATCATGCAAAAACACAATCGTTTTGAAAATTTACTTTGAGCGAGATTTTCGGCGAGAAAGCATACACCACGTACAAAAGCACAGATGCACAACATAAATGACTTCAAAGTACAGTTACGTACATGATTCTGCAGAAATGACATGAATGTATATTTACTTGCTTCATTCTTCTGAGATCGTGTTAATTGTTGGAAACTGCGATGGGAACGAAAGAATATTTGCTTTGCTGCATTCTGCTCCAACAGGCGAGTCAGCAAACATACAATGTGTGTGAAAATTTACTTTGAGCGAGATTTTCGGCGAGAAAGCATACACCACGTACAAAAGCACAGATGCACAACATAAATGACTTCAAAGTACAGTTACGTACATGATTCTGCAGAAATGACATGAATGTATATTTACTTGCTTCATTCTTCTGAGATCGTGTTAATTGTTGGAAACTGAGGTAGAAACGGAAGAATCATTGCTTTGCTGCATTCTGCTCGAACAGGCGAGTAAGGAATCATGCAAAAAACGCAATCGTTGTAAAAATTTACTTTGAGCAAGATTTTCGTCGAGAAAGCATACACTACGTACAAAAGCACAGAAGCACAACATAAGTGACTTCAAAGTACATTTACGTGCATGATTCTGCAGAAATTACATGAATGTATATTTACTTGCTTCATTCTTCTGAGATCGTGTTAATTTTTGGAAACTGCGGTAGAAACGGAAGAATCATTGCTTTGCTGCATTCTGCTCCAACAGGCGAGTGAGCAAACATACAATGTGGGTGAAAATTTAGTTTGAGCGAGATTTTCGTCGAGAAAGAATACACTACGTACAAAAGCACAGAAGCACAACATAAATGACTTCAATGTAGATTTATGTGCATGATTCTGCAGAAATGACATTAATGTATATTTACTTGCTTCATTCTTCTGAGATCGTGTTAATTGTTGGAAACTGCGATGGAAACGAACGAATCTTTGCCTTGTTTCATTCTGCTATATCAGACGAGTAAGGAATCATGCAAAAAACGTAATCGTTTTGAAAATTTACTTTGAGCGAGATTTTCGTCGAGAAAGCATACACTACGTACACAATCACAGAAGCACAACATAAAGGACTCCCAAGTACATTTATGTGCATGATTCTGCAGAAATGACTTGAATGTGTATTTACTTGCTTCGTTCTTCTGAGATCGTGTTAATTGTTGGAAACTGCGATGGGAACGAAAGAATCTTTGCTTTGCTGCATTCTGCTATATCACACGAGTAAGGAATCATGCAAAAAACACAATCGTTTTGAAAATTTACTTTGAGCGAGATGTTCGTCCAGAAAGCATACACTACGTACACAATCACAGAAGCACAACATAAATGACTTCAAAGTACATTTATGTGCATACTTCTGCAGAAATGACATTAATGTATATTTATTTGCTTCATTCTTCTGAGATCCGGTTAATTGTTGGAAACTGCGATGGAAACGAAAGAATCTTTGCTTTGCTTCATTCTGCTACATCAGACGACTAAGGAATCATGCACAAAACGCAATCGTTGTAAAAATTTACTTTGAGCGAGATTTTCGTCGAGAAAGCATACACTACGTAACTATCACAGACGCACAACATAAATGACTTCAAAGTACATTTATGTGCATGATTCTGCAGAAATGACATGAATGTATATTTACTTGCTTCGTTCTTCTGAGATCGTGTTAATTGTTGGAAACTGCGATGGGAACGAAAGAATCTTTGCTTTGCTGCATTCTGCTATAAAGAATCATTGCTTTGCTGCATTCTGCTCCAACAGGCGAGTGAGCAAACATACAATGTGGGTGAAAATTTACTTTGAGCGAGATTTTCGTCGAGAAAGCATACATTACGTAGAAAAGCACAGAAGCACAACATACATGACTTCAATGTAGATTTATGTGCATGATTCTGCAGAAATGACATGAATGTATATTTACTTGCTTCGTTCTTCTGAGATCGTGTTAATTTTTGGAAACTGCGGTAGAAACGGAAGAATCATTGCTTTGCTGCATTCTGCTCCAACAGGCGAGTGAGCAAACATACAATGTGGGTGAAAATTTACTTTGAGCGAGATTTTCGTCGAGAAAGAATACACTCCGTACAAAAGCACAGAAGCACAACATAAATGACTTCAATGTAGATTTATGTGCATGATTCTGCAGAAATGACATTAATGTATATTTACTTGCTTCATTCTTCTGAGATCGTGTTAATTGTTGGAAACTGCGATGGAAACGAAAGAATCATTGCTTTGCTTCATTCTGCTATATCAGACGAGTAAGGAATCATGCAAAAAACGCAATCGTTTTGAAAATTGACTTTGAGCGAGATTTTCGTCGAGAAAGCATACACTACGTACACAATCACAGAAGCACAACAAAAGTGACTTCAAAGTACATTTACATGCATGATTCTGCAGAAATGACATGAATGTATATTTACTTGCTTCGTTCTTCTGAGATCGTGTTAATTGTTGGAAACTGCGATGGGAACGAAAGAATCTTTGCTTTACTGCATTCTGCTATATCAGACGAGTAAGGAATCATGCAAAAAACGCAATCGTTGTGAAAATATACTTTGAGCAAGATTTTCGTCGAGAAAGCATACACCACGTACAAAAGCACAGATGCACAACATAAATGACTTCAAAGTACAGTTACGTGCATGATTCTGCAGAAATGACATGAATGTATATTTACTTGCTTCGTTCTTCTGAGATCGTGTTAATTGTTGGAAACTGCGATGGGAACGAAAGAATATTTGCTTTGCTGCATTCTGCTCCAACAGGCGAGTCAGCAAACATACAATGTGTGTGAAAATTTACTTTGAGCGAGATTTTCGTCGAGAAAGAATACACTACGTACAAAAGCACAGAAGCACAACATAAGTGACTTCAAAGTACATTTACGTGCATGATTCTGCAGAAATTACATGAATGTATATTTACTTGCTTCATTCTTCTGAGATCGTGTTAATTTTTGGAAACTGCGGTAGAAACGGAAGAATCATTGCTTTGCTGCATTCTGCTCCAACAGGCGAGTGAGCAAACATACAATGTGGGTGAAAATTTAGTTTGAGCGAGATTTTCGTCGAGAAAGAATACACTACGTACAAAAGCACAGAAGCACAACATAAATGACTTCAATGTAGATTTATGTGCATGATTCTGCAGAAATGACATTAATGTATATTTACTTGCTTCATTCTTCTGAGATCGTGTTAATTGTTGGAAACTGCGATGGAAACGAACGAATCTTTGCCTTGTTTCATTCTGCTATATCAGACGAGTAAGGAATCATGCAAAAAACGTAATCGTTTTGAAAATTTACTTTGAGCGAGATTTTCGTCGAGAAAGCATACACTACGTACACAATCACAGAAGCACAACATAAAGGACTCCCAAGTACATTTATGTGCATAATTCTGCAGAAATGACTTGAATGTGTATTTACTTGCTTCGTTCTTCTGAGATCGTGTTAATTGTTGGAAACTGCGATGGGAACGAAAGAATCATTGCTTTGCTGCATTCTGCTCCAACAGGCGAGTGAGCAAACATACAATGTGGGTGAAAATTTACTTTGAGCGAGATTTTCGTCGAGAAAGCATACATTACGTAGAAAAGCACAGAAGCACAACATACATGACTTCAATGTAGATTTATGTGCATGATTCTGCAGAAATGACATGAATGTATATTTACTTGCTTCGTTCTTGAGATCGTGTTAATTTTTGGAAACTGCGGTAGAAATGGAAGAATCATTGCTTTGCTGCATTCTGCTCCAACAGGCGAGTGAGCAAACATACAATGTGGGTGAAAATTTACTTTGAGCGAGATTTTCGTCGAGAAAGAATACACTACGTACAAAAGCACAGAAGCACAACATAAATGACTTCAATGTAGATTTATGTGCATGATTCTGCAGAAATGACATTAATGTATATTTACTTGCTTCATTCTTCTGAGATCGTGTTAATTGTTGGAAACTGCGATAGAAACGAAAGAATCATTGCTTTGCTTCATTCTGCTATATCAGACGAGTAAGGAATCATGCAAAAAACGCAATCGTTTTCAAAATTTACTTTGAGCGAGATTTTCGTCGAGAAAGCATACACTACGTACACAATCACAGAAGCACAACAAAAGTGACTTCAAAGTACATTTACGTGCATGATTCTGCAGAAATGACATGAATGTATATTTACTTGCTTCGTTCTTCTGAGATCGTGTTAATTGTTGGAAACTGCGATGGGAACGAAAGAATCTTTGCTTTACTGCATTCTGCTATATCAGACGAGTAAGGAATCATGCAAAAACACAATCGTTTTGAAAATTTACTTTGAGCGAGATTTTCGGCGAGAAAGCATACACCACGTACAAAAGCACAGATGCACAACATAAATGACTTCAAAGTACAGTTACGTACATGATTCTGCAGAAATGACATGAATGTATATTTACTTGCTTCATTCTTCTGAGATCGTGTTAATTGTTGGAAACTGAGGTAGAAACGGAAGAATCATTGCTTTGCTGCATTCTGCTCGAACAGGCGAGTAAGGAATCATGCAAAAAACGCAATCGTTGTAAAAATTTACTTTGAGCAGGATTTTCGTCGAGAAAGCATACACTACGTACACAATCACAGAAGCACAACATAAATGACTTCAAAGTACATTTATGTGCATGATTCTGCAGAAATGACATGAATGTATATTTATTTGCTTCGTTCTTCTGAGATCGTGTTAATTGTTGGAAACTGCGATGGAAACGAAAGAATCTTTGCTTTGCTTCATTCTGCTACATCAGACGACTAAGGAATCATGCAAAAAACGCAATCGTTGTAAAAATTTACTTTAAGCAAGATTTTCGTCGAGAAAGCATACACTACGTACACAATCACAGAAGCACAACATAAATGACTTCAAAGTACATTTACGTGCATGATTCTGCAGAAATGACATGAATGTATATTTACTTGCTTCGTTCTTCTGAGATCGTGTTAATTGTTGGAAACTGCGATGGGAACGAAAGAATCTTTGCTTTACTGCATTCTGCTATATCAGACGAGTAAGGAATCATGCAAAAACACAATCGTTTTGAAAATTTACTTTGAGCGAGATTTTCGGCGAGAAAGCATACACCACGTACAAAAGCACAGATGCACAACATAAATGACTTCAAAGTACAGTTACGTACATGATTCTGCAGAAATGACATGAATGTATATTTACTTGCTTCATTCTTCTGAGATCGTGTTAATTGTTGGAAACTGAGGTAGAAACGGAAGAATCATTGCTTTGCTGCATTCTGCTCGAACAGGCGAGTAAGGAATCATGCAAAAAACGCAATCGTTGTAAAAATTTACTTTGAGCAGGATTTTCGTCGAGAAAGCATACACTACGTACACAATCACAGAAGCACAACATAAATGACTTCAAAGTACATTTATGTGCATGATTCTGCAGAAATGACATGAATGTATATTTATTTGCTTCGTTCTTCTGAGATCGTGTTAATTGTTGGAAACTGCGATGGAAACGAAAGAATCTTTGCTTTGCTTCATTCTGCTACATCAGACGACTAAGGAATCATGCAAAAAACGCAATCGTTGTAAAAATTTACTTTAAGCAAGATTTTCGTCGAGAAAGCATACACTACGTACACAATCACAGAAGCACAACATAAATGACTTCAAAGTACATTTACGTGCATGATTCTGCAGAAATGACATGAATGTATATTTACTTGCTTCGTTCTTCTGAGATCGTGTTAATTTTTGGAAACTGCGGTAGAAACGGAAGAATCATTGCTTTGCTGCATTCTGCTCCAACAGGCGAGTGAACAAACATACAATGTGGGTGAAAATTTACTTTGAGCGAGATTTTCGTCGAGAAAGAATACACTACGTACAAAAGCACAGAAGCACAACATAAATGAATTCAATGTAGATTTATGTGCATGATTCTGCAGAAATGACATTAATGTATATTTACTTGCTTCATTCTTCTGAGATCGTGTTAATTGTTGGAAACTGCGATGGAAACGAAAGAATCATTGCTTTGCTTCATTCTGCTATATCAGACGAGTAAGGAATCATGCAAAAAACGCAATCGTTTTGAAAATTTACTTTGAGCGAGATTTTCGTCGAGAAAGCATACACTACGTACACAATCACAGAAGCACAACAAAAGTGACTTCAAAGTACATTTACGTGCATGATTCTGCATAAATGACATGAATGTATATTTACTTGCTTCGTTCTTCTGAGATCGTGTTAATTGTTGGAAACTGCGATGGGAACGAAAGAATCTTTGCTTTACTGCATTCTGCTATATCAGACGAGTAAGGAATCATGCAAAAACACAATCGTTTTGAAAATTTACTTTGAGCGAGATTTTCGGCGAGAAAGCATACACCACGTACAAAAGCACAGATGCACAACATAAATGACTTCAAAGTACAGTTACGTACATGATTCTGCAGAAATGACATGAATGTATATTTACTTGCTTCATTCTTCTGAGATCGTGTTAATTGTTGGAAACTGCGATGGGAACGAAAGAATATTTGCTTTGCTGCATTCTGCTCCAACAGGCGAGTCAGCAAACATACAATGTGTGTGAAAATTTACTTTGAGCGAGATTTTCGGCGAGAAAGCATACACCACGTACAAAAGCACAGATGCACAACATAAATGACTTCAGAGTACAGTTACGTACATGATTCTGCAGAAATGACATGAATGTATATTTACTTGCTTCATTCTTCTGAGATCGTGTTAATTGTTGGAAACTGAGGTAGAAACGGAAGAATCATTGCTTTGCTGCATTCTGCTCGAACAGGCGAGTAAGGAATCATGCAAAAAACGCAATCGTTGTAAAAATTTACTTTGAGCAAGATTTTCGTCGAGAAAGCATACACTACGTACAAAAGCACAGAAGCACAACATAAGTGACTTCAAAGTACATTTACGTGCATGATTCTGCAGAAATTACATGAATGTATATTTACTTGCTTCATTCTTCTGAGATCGTGTTAATTTTTGGAAACTGCGGTAGAAACGGAAGAATCATTGCTTTGCTGCATTCTGCTCCAACAGGCGAGTGAGCAAACATACAATGTGGGTGAAAATTTAGTTTGAGCGAGATTTTCGTCGAGAAAGAATACACTACGTACAAAAGCACAGAAGCACAACATAAATGACTTCAATGTAGATTTATGTGCATGATTCTGCAGAAATGACATTAATGTATATTTACTTGCTTCATTCTTCTGAGATCGTGTTAATTGTTGGAAACTGCGATGGAAACGAACGAATCTTTGCCTTGTTTCATTCTGCTATATCAGACGAGTAAGGAATCATGCAAAAAACGTAATCGTTTTGAAAATTTACTTTGAGCGAGATTTTCGTCGAGAAAGCATACACTACGTACACAATCACAGAAGCACAACATAAAGGACTCCCAAGTACATTTATGTGCATGATTCTGCAGAAATGACTTGAATGTGTATTTACTTGCTTCGTTCTTCTGAGATCGTGTTAATTGTTGGAAACTGCGATGGGAACGAAAGAATCTTTGCTTTGCTGCATTCTGCTATATCACACGAGTAAGGAATCATGCAAAAAACACAATCGTTTTGAAAATTTACTTTGAGCGAGATGTTCGTCCAGAAAGCATACACTACGTACACAATCACAGAAGCACAACATAAATGACTTCAAAGTACATTTATGTGCATACTTCTGCAGAAATGACATTAATGTATATTTATTTGCTTCATTCTTCTGAGATCGGGTTAATTGTTGGAAACTGCGATGGAAACGAAAGAATCTTTGCTTTGCTTCATTCTGCTACATCAGACGACTAAGGAATCATGCACAAAACGCAATCGTTGTAAAAATTTACTTTGAGCGAGATTTTCGTCGAGAAAGCATACACTACGTAACTATCACAGACGCACAACATAAATGACTTCAAAGTACATTTATGTGCATGATTCTGCAGAAATGACATGAATGTATATTTACTTGCTTCGTTCTTCTGAGATCGTGTTAATTGTTGGAAACTGCGATGGGAACGAAAGAATCTTTGCTTTGCTGCATTCTGCTATAAAGAATCATTGCTTTGCTGCATTCTGCTCCAACAGGCGAGTGAGCAAACATACAATGTGGGTGAAAATTTACTTTGAGCGAGATTTTCGTCGAGAAAGCATACATTACGTAGAAAAGCACAGAAGCACAACATACATGACTTCAATGTAGATTTATGTGCATGATTCTGCAGAAATGACATGAATGTATATTTACTTGCTTCGTTCTTCTGAGATCGTGTTAATTTTTGGAAACTGCGGTAGAAACGGAAGAATCATTGCTTTGCTGCATTCTGCTCCAACAGGCGAGTGAGCAAACATACAATGTGGGTGAAAATTTACTTTGAGCGAGATTTTCGTCGAGAAAGAATACACTCCGTACAAAAGCACAGAAGCACAACATAAATGACTTCAATGTAGATTTATGTGCATGATTCTGCAGAAATGACATTAATGTATATTTACTTGCTTCATTCTTCTGAGATCGTGTTAATTGTTGGAAACTGCGATGGAAACGAAAGAATCATTGCTTTGCTTCATTCTGCTATATCAGACGAGTAAGGAATCATGCAAAAAACGCAATCGTTTTGAAAATTGACTTTGAGCGAGATTTTCGTCGAGAAAGCATACACTACGTACACAATCACAGAAGCACAACAAAAGTGACTTCAAAGTACATTTACATGCATGATTCTGCAGAAATGACATGAATGTATATTTACTTGCTTCGTTCTTCTGAGATCGTGTTAATTGTTGGAAACTGCGATGGGAACGAAAGAATCTTTGCTTTACTGCATTCTGCTATATCAGACGAGTAAGGAATCATGCAAAAAACGCAATCGTTGTGAAAATATACTTTGAGCAAGATTTTCGTCGAGAAAGCATACACCACGTACAAAAGCACAGATGCACAACATAAATGACTTCAAAGTACAGTTACGTGCATGATTCTGCAGAAATGACATGAATGTATATTTACTTGCTTCGTTCTTCTGAGATCGTGTTAATTGTTGGAAACTGCGATGGGAACGAAAGAATATTTGCTTTGCTGCATTCTGCTCCAACAGGCGAGTCAGCAAACATACAATGTGTGTGAAAATTTACTTTGAGCGAGATTTTCGTCGAGAAAGAATACACTACGTACAAAAGCACAGAAGCACAACATAAGTGACTTCAAAGTACATTTACGTGCATGATTCTGCAGAAATTACATGAATGTATATTTACTTGCTTCATTCTTCTGAGATCGTGTTAATTTTTGGAAACTGCGGTAGAAACGGAAGAATCATTGCTTTGCTGCATTCTGCTCCAACAGGCGAGTGAGCAAACATACAATGTGGGTGAAAATTTAGTTTGAGCGAGATTTTCGTCGAGAAAGAATACACTACGTACAAAAGCACAGAAGCACAACATAAATGACTTCAATGTAGATTTATGTGCATGATTCTGCAGAAATGACATTAATGTATATTTACTTGCTTCATTCTTCTGAGATCGTGTTAATTGTTGGAAACTGCGATGGAAACGAACGAATCTTTGCCTTGTTTCATTCTGCTATATCAGACGAGTAAGGAATCATGCAAAAAACGTAATCGTTTTGAAAATTTACTTTGAGCGAGATTTTCGTCGAGAAAGCATACACTACGTACACAATCACAGAAGCACAACATAAAGGACTCCCAAGTACATTTATGTGCATAATTCTGCAGAAATGACTTGAATGTGTATTTACTTGCTTCGTTCTTCTGAGATCGTGTTAATTGTTGGAAACTGCGATGGGAACGAAAGAATCATTGCTTTGCTGCATTCTGCTCCAACAGGCGAGTGAGCAAACATACAATGTGGGTGAAAATTTACTTTGAGCGAGATTTTCGTCGAGAAAGCATACATTACGTAGAAAAGCACAGAAGCACAACATACATGACTTCAATGTAGATTTATGTGCATGATTCTGCAGAAATGACATGAATGTATATTTACTTGCTTCGTTCTTGAGATCGTGTTAATTTTTGGAAACTGCGGTAGAAATGGAAGAATCATTGCTTTGCTGCATTCTGCTCCAACAGGCGAGTGAGCAAACATACAATGTGGGTGAAAATTTACTTTGAGCGAGATTTTCGTCGAGAAAGAATACACTACGTACAAAAGCACAGAAGCACAACATAAATGACTTCAATGTAGATTTATGTGCATGATTCTGCAGAAATGACATTAATGTATATTTACTTGCTTCATTCTTCTGAGATCGTGTTAATTGTTGGAAACTGCGATAGAAACGAAAGAATCATTGCTTTGCTTCATTCTGCTATATCAGACGAGTAAGGAATCATGCAAAAAACGCAATCGTTTTCAAAATTTACTTTGAGCGAGATTTTCGTCGAGAAAGCATACACTACGTACACAATCACAGAAGCACAACAAAAGTGACTTCAAAGTACATTTACGTGCATGATTCTGCAGAAATGACATGAATGTATATTTACTTGCTTCGTTCTTCTGAGATCGTGTTAATTGTTGGAAACTGCGATGGGAACGAAAGAATCTTTGCTTTACTGCATTCTGCTATATCAGACGAGTAAGGAATCATGCAAAAACACAATCGTTTTGAAAATTTACTTTGAGCGAGATTTTCGGCGAGAAAGCATACACCACGTACAAAAGCACAGATGCACAACATAAATGACTTCAAAGTACAGTTACGTACATGATTCTGCAGAAATGACATGAATGTATATTTACTTGCTTCATTCTTCTGAGATCGTGTTAATTGTTGGAAACTGAGGTAGAAACGGAAGAATCATTGCTTTGCTGCATTCTGCTCGAACAGGCGAGTAAGGAATCATGCAAAAAACGCAATCGTTGTAAAAATTTACTTTGAGCAGGATTTTCGTCGAGAAAGCATACACTACGTACACAATCACAGAAGCACAACATAAATGACTTCAAAGTACATTTATGTGCATGATTCTGCAGAAATGACATGAATGTATATTTATTTGCTTCGTTCTTCTGAGATCGTGTTAATTGTTGGAAACTGCGATGGAAACGAAAGAATCTTTGCTTTGCTTCATTCTGCTACATCAGACGACTAAGGAATCATGCAAAAAACGCAATCGTTGTAAAAATTTACTTTAAGCAAGATTTTCGTCGAGAAAGCATACACTACGTACACAATCACAGAAGCACAACATAAATGACTTCAAAGTACATTTACGTGCATGATTCTGCAGAAATGACATGAATGTATATTTACTTGCTTCGTTCTTCTGAGATCGTGTTAATTGTTGGAAACTGCGATGGGAACGAAAGAATCTTTGCTTTACTGCATTCTGCTATATCAGACGAGTAAGGAATCATGCAAAAACACAATCGTTTTGAAAATTTACTTTGAGCGAGATTTTCGGCGAGAAAGCATACACCACGTACAAAAGCACAGATGCACAACATAAATGACTTCAAAGTACAGTTACGTACATGATTCTGCAGAAATGACATGAATGTATATTTACTTGCTTCATTCTTCTGAGATCGTGTTAATTGTTGGAAACTGAGGTAGAAACGGAAGAATCATTGCTTTGCTGCATTCTGCTCGAACAGGCGAGTAAGGAATCATGCAAAAAACGCAATCGTTGTAAAAATTTACTTTGAGCAGGATTTTCGTCGAGAAAGCATACACTACGTACACAATCACAGAAGCACAACATAAATGACTTCAAAGTACATTTATGTGCATGATTCTGCAGAAATGACATGAATGTATATTTATTTGCTTCGTTCTTCTGAGATCGTGTTAATTGTTGGAAACTGCGATGGAAACGAAAGAATCTTTGCTTTGCTTCATTCTGCTACATCAGACGACTAAGGAATCATGCAAAAAACGCAATCGTTGTAAAAATTTACTTTAAGCAAGATTTTCGTCATGAAAGGATACACTACGTACACAATCACAGAAGCACAACATAAATGACTTCAAAGTACATTTACGTGCATGATTCTGCAGAAATGACATGAATGTATATTTACTTGCTTCGTTCTTCTGAGATCGTGTTAATTTTTGGAAACTGCGGTAGAAACGGAAGAATCATTGCTTTGCTGCATTCTGCTCCAACAGGCGAGTGAACAAACATACAATGTGGGTGAAAATTTACTTTGAGCGAGATTTTCGTCGAGAAAGAATACACTACGTACAAAAGCACAGAAGCACAACATAAATGAATTCAATGTAGATTTATGTGCATGATTCTGCAGAAATGACATTAATGTATATTTACTTGCTTCATTCTTCTGAGATCGTGTTAATTGTTGGAAACTGCGATGGAAACGAAAGAATCATTGCTTTGCTTCATTCTGCTATATCAGACGAGTAAGGAATCATGCAAAAAACGCAATCGTTTTGAAAATTTACTTTGAGCGAGATTTTCGTCGAGAAAGCATACACTACGTACACAATCACAGAAGCACAACAAAAGTGACTTCAAAGTACATTTACGTGCATGATTCTGCATAAATGACATGAATGTATATTTACTTGCTTCGTTCTTCTGAGATCGTGTTAATTGTTGGAAACTGCGATGGGAACGAAAGAATCTTTGCTTTACTGCATTCTGCTATATCAGACGAGTAAGGAATCATGCAAAAACACAATCGTTTTGAAAATTTACTTTGAGCGAGATTTTCGGCGAGAAAGCATACACCACGTACAAAAGCACAGATGCACAACATAAATGACTTCAAAGTACAGTTACGTACATGATTCTGCAGAAATGACATGAATGTATATTTACTTGCTTCATTCTTCTGAGATCGTGTTAATTGTTGGAAACTGCGATGGGAACGAAAGAATATTTGCTTTGCTGCATTCTGCTCCAACAGGCGAGTCAGCAAACATACAATGTGTGTGAAAATTTACTTTGAGCGAGATTTTCGGCAAGAAAGCATACACCACGTACAAAAGCACAGATGCACAACATAAATGACTTCAGAGTACAGTTACGTACATGATTCTGCAGAAATGACATGAATGTATATTTACTTGCTTCATTCTTCTGAGATCGTGTTAATTGTTGGAAACTGAGGTAGAAACGGAAGAATCATTGCTTTGCTGCATTCTGCTCGAACAGGCGAGTAAGGAATCATGCAAAAAACGCAATCGTTGTAAAAATTTACTTTGAGCAAGATTTTCGTCGAGAAAGCATACACTACGTACAAAAGCACAGAAGCACAACATAAGTGACTTCAAAGTACATTTACGTGCATGATTCTGCAGAAATTACATGAATGTATATTTACTTGCTTCATTCTTCTGAGATCGTGTTAATTTTTGGAAACTGCGGTAGAAACGGAAGAATCATTGCTTTGCTGCATTCTGCTCCAACAGGCGAGTGAGCAAACATACAATACGTACACAATCACAGAAGCACAACATAAAGGACTCCCAAGTACATTTATGTGCATGATTCTGCAGAAATGACTTGAATGTGTATTTACTTGCTTCGTTCTTCTGAGATCGTGTTAATTGTTGGAAACTGCGATGGGAACGAAAGAATCTTTGCTTTGCTGCATTCTGCTATATCACACGAGTAAGGAATCATGCAAAAAACACAATCGTTTTGAAAATTTACTTTGAGCGAGATGTTCGTCCAGAAAGCATACACTACGTACACAATCACAGAAGCACAACATAAATGACTTCAAAGTACATTTATGTGCATACTTCTGCAGAAATGACATTAATGTATATTTATTTGCTTCATTCTTCTGAGATCGGGTTAATTGTTGGAAACTGCGATGGAAACGAAAGAATCTTTGCTTTGCTTCATTCTGCTACATCAGACGACTAAGGAATCATGCACAAAACGCAATCGTTGTAAAAATTTACTTTGAGCGAGATTTTCGTCGAGAAAGCATACACTACGTAACTATCACAGACGCACAACATAAAGTCTGTGCACATTCAAGTCATTTCTGCAGAATCATGCACATAAATGTACTTGGGAGTCCTTTATGTTGTGCTTCTGTGATTGTGTACGTAGTGTATGCTTTCTCGACGAAAATCTCGCTCAAAGTAAATTTTATGTTGAAGTCAAAGTACATTTATGTGCATGATTCTGCAGAAATGACATGAATGTATATTTACTTGCTTCGTTCTTCTGAGATCGTGTTAATTGTTGGAAACTGCGATGGGAACGAAAGAATCTTTGCTTTGCTGCATTCTGCTATAAAGAATCATTGCTTTGCTGCATTCTGCTCCAACAGGCGAGTGAGCAAACATACAATGTGGGTGAAAATTTACTTTGAGCGAGATTTTCGTCGAGAAAGCATACATTACGTAGAAAAGCACAGAAGCACAACATACATGACTTCAATGTAGATTTATGTGCATGATTCTGCAGAAATGACATGAATGTATATTTACTTGCTTCGTTCTTCTGAGATCGTGTTAATTTTTGGAAACTGCGGTAGAAACGGAAGAATCATTGCTTTGCTGCATTCTGCTCCAACAGGCGAGTGAGCAAACATACAATGTGGGTGAAAATTTACTTTGAGCGAGATTTTCGTCGAGAAAGAATACACTCCGTACAAAAGCACAGAAGCACAACATAAATGACTTCAATGTAGATTTATGTGCATGATTCTGCAGAAATGACATTAATGTATATTTACTTGCTTCATTCTTCTGAGATCGTGTTAATTGTTGGAAACTGCGATGGAAACGAAAGAATCATTGCTTTGCTTCATTCTGCTATATCAGACGAGTAAGGAATCATGCAAAAAACGCAATCGTTTTGAAAATTGACTTTGAGCGAGATTTTCGTCGAGAAAGCATACACTACGTACACAATCACAGAAGCACAACAAAAGTGACTTCAAAGTACATTTACATGCATGATTCTGCAGAAATGACATGAATGTATATTTACTTGCTTCGTTCTTCTGAGATCGTGTTAATTGTTGGAAACTGCGATGGGAACGAAAGAATCTTTGCTTTACTGCATTCTGCTATATCAGACGAGTAAGGAATCATGCAAAAAACGCAATCGTTGTGAAAATATACTTTGAGCAAGATTTTCGTCGAGAAAGCATACACCACGTACAAAAGCACAGATGCACAACATAAATGACTTCAAAGTACAGTTACGTGCATGATTCTGCAGAAATGACATGAATGTATATTTACTTGCTTCGTTCTTCTGAGATCGTGTTAATTGTTGGAAACTGCGATGGGAACGAAAGAATATTTGCTTTGCTGCATTCTGCTCCAACAGGCGAGTCAGCAAACATACAATGTGTGTGAAAATTTACTTTGAGCGAGATTTTCGTCGAGAAAGAATACACTACGTACAAAAGCACAGAAGCACAACATAAGTGACTTCAAAGTACATTTACGTGCATGATTCTGCAGAAATTACATGAATGTATATTTACTTGCTTCATTCTTCTGAGATCGTGTTAATTTTTGGAAACTGCGGTAGAAACGGAAGAATCATTGCTTTGCTGCATTCTGCTCCAACAGGCGAGTGAGCAAACATACAATGTGGGTGAAAATTTAGTTTGAGCGAGATTTTCGTCGAGAAAGAATACACTACGTACAAAAGCACAGAAGCACAACATAAATGACTTCAATGTAGATTTATGTGCATGATTCTGCAGAAATGACATTAATGTATATTTACTTGCTTCATTCTTCTGAGATCGTGTTAATTGTTGGAAACTGCGATGGAAACGAACGAATCTTTGCCTTGTTTCATTCTGCTATATCAGACGAGTAAGGAATCATGCAAAAAACGTAATCGTTTTGAAAATTTACTTTGAGCGAGATTTTCGTCGAGAAAGCATACACTACGTACACAATCACAGAAGCACAACATAAAGGACTCCCAAGTACATTTATGTGCATAATTCTGCAGAAATGACTTGAATGTGTATTTACTTGCTTCGTTCTTCTGAGATCGTGTTAATTGTTGGAAACTGCGATGGGAACGAAAGAATCATTGCTTTGCAGCATTCTGCTCCAACAGGCGAGTGAGCAAACATACAATGTGGGTGAAAATTTACTTTGAGCGAGATTTTCGTCGAGAAAGCATACATTACGTAGAAAAGCACAGAAGCACAACATACATGACTTCAATGTAGATTTATGTGCATGATTCTGCAGAAATGACATGAATGTATATTTACTTGCTTCGTTCTTGAGATCGTGTTAATTTTTGGAAACTGCGGTAGAAATGGAAGAATCATTGCTTTGCTGCATTCTGCTCCAACAGGCGAGTGAGCAAACATACAATGTGGGTGAAAATTTACTTTGAGCGAGATTTTCGTCGAGAAAGAATACACTACGTACAAAAGCACAGAAGCACAACATAAATGACTTCAATGTAGATTTATGTGCATGATTCTGCAGAAATGACATTAATGTATATTTACTTGCTTCATTCTTCTGAGATCGTGTTAATTGTTGGAAACTGCGATAGAAACGAAAGAATCATTGCTTTGCTTCATTCTGCTATATCAGACGAGTAAGGAATCATGCAAAAAACGCAATCGTTTTCAAAATTTACTTTGAGCGAGATTTTCGTCGAGAAAGCATACACTACGTACACAATCACAGAAGCACAACAAAAGTGACTTCAAAGTACATTTACGTGCATGATTCTGCAGAAATGACATGAATGTATATTTACTTGCTTCGTTCTTCTGAGATCGTGTTAATTGTTGGAAACTGCGATGGGAACGAAAGAATCTTTGCTTTACTGCATTCTGCTATATCAGACGAGTAAGGAATCATGCAAAAACACAATCGTTTTGAAAATTTACTTTGAGCGAGATTTTCGGCGAGAAAGCATACACCACGTACAAAAGCACAGATGCACAACATAAATGACTTCAAAGTACAGTTACGTACATGATTCTGCAGAAATGACATGAATGTATATTTACTTGCTTCATTCTTCTGAGATCGTGTTAATTGTTGGAAACTGAGGTAGAAACGGAAGAATCATTGCTTTGCTGCATTCTGCTCGAACAGGCGAGTAAGGAATCATGCAAAAAACGCAATCGTTGTAAAAATTTACTTTGAGCAGGATTTTCGTCGAGAAAGCATACACTACGTACACAATCACAGAAGCACAACATAAATGACTTCAAAGTACATTTATGTGCATGATTCTGCAGAAATGACATGAATGTATATTTATTTGCTTCGTTCTTCTGAGATCGTGTTAATTGTTGGAAACTGCGATGGAAACGAAAGAATCTTTGCTTTGCTTCATTCTGCTACATCAGACGACTAAGGAATCATGCAAAAAACGCAATCGTTGTAAAAATTTACTTTAAGCAAGATTTTCGTCGAGAAAGCATACACTACGTACACAATCACAGAAGCACAACATAAATGACTTCAAAGTACATTTACGTGCATGATTCTGCAGAAATGACATGAATGTATATTTACTTGCTTCGTTCTTCTGAGATCGTGTTAATTTTTGGAAACTGCGGTAGAAACGGAAGAATCATTGCTTTGCTGCATTCTGCTCCAACAGGCGAGTGAGCAAACATACAATGTGGGTGAAAATTTACTTTGAGCGAGATTTTCGTCGAGAAAGAATACACTACGTACAAAAGCACAGAAGCACAACATAAATGAATTCAATGTAGATTTATGTGCATGATTCTGCAGAAATGACATTAATGTATATTTACTTGCTTCATTCTTCTGAGATCGTGTTAATTGTTGGAAACTGCGATGGAAACGAAAGAATCATTGCTTTGCTTCATTCTGCTATATCAGACGAGTAAGGAATCATGCAAAAAACGCAATCGTTTTGAAAATTTACTTTGAGCGAGATTTTCGTCGAGAAAGCATACACTACGTACACAATCACAGAAGCACAACAAAAGTGACTTCAAAGTACATTTACGTGCATGATTCTGCATAAATGACATGAATGTATATTTACTTGCTTCGTTCTTCTGAGATCGTGTTAATTGTTGGAAACTGCGATGGGAACGAAAGAATCTTTGCTTTACTGCATTCTGCTATATCAGACGAGTAAGGAATCATGCAAAAACACAATCGTTTTGAAAATTTACTTTGAGCGAGATTTTCGGCGAGAAAGCATACACCACGTACAAAAGCACAGATGCACAACATAAATGACTTCAAAGTACAGTTACGTACATGATTCTGCAGAAATGACATGAATGTATATTTACTTGCTTCATTCTTCTGAGATCGTGTTAATTGTTGGAAACTGCGATGGGAACGAAAGAATATTTGCTTTGCTGCATTCTGCTCCAACAGGCGAGTCAGCAAACATACAATGTGTGTGAAAATTTACTTTGAGCGAGATTTTCGGCGAGAAAGCATACACCACGTACAAAAGCACAGATGCACAACATAAATGACTTCAAAGTACAGTTACGTACATGATTCTGCAGAAATGACATGAATGTATATTTACTTGCTTCATTCTTCTGAGATCGTGTTAATTGTTGGAAACTGAGGTAGAAACGGAAGAATCATTGCTTTGCTGCATTCTACTCGAACGGGCGAGTAAGGAATCATGCAAAAAACGCAATCGTTGTAAAAATTTACTTTGAGCAAGATTTTCGTCGAGAAAGCATACACTACGTAGACAATCACAGAAGCACAACATAAATGACTTCAAAGTACATTTATGTGCATGATTCTGCAGAAATGACATGAATGTATATTTATTTGCTTCGTTCTTCTGAGATCGTGTTAATTGTTGGAAACTGCGATGGAAACGAAAGAATCTTTGCTTTGCTTCATTCTGCTACATCAGACGACTAAGGAATCATGCAAAAAACGCAATCGTTGTAAAAATTTACTTTAAGCAAGATTTTCGTCGAGAAAGCATACACTACGTACACAATCACAGAAGCACAACATAAATGACTTCAAAGTACATTTACGTGCATGATTCTGCAGAAATGACATGAATGTATATTTACTTGCTTCGTTCTTCTGAGATCGTGTTAATTGTTGGAAACTGCGATGGGAACGAAAGAATATTTGCTTTGCTGCATTCTGCTCCAACAGGCGAGTCAGCAAACATACAATGTGTGTGAAAATTTACTTTGAGCGAGATTTTCGTCGAGAAAGAATACACTACGTACAAAAGCACAGAAGCACAACATAAGTGACTTCAAAGTACATTTACGTGCATGATTCTGCAGAAATTACATGAATGTATATTTACTTGCTTCATTCTTCTGAGATCGTGTTAATTTTTGGAAACTGCGGTAGAAACGGAAGAATCATTGCTTTGCTGCATTCTGCTCCAACAGGCGAGTGAGCAAACATACAATGTGGGTGAAAATTTAGTTTGAGCGAGATTTTCGTCGAGAAAGAATACACTACGTACAAAAGCACAGAAGCACAACATAAATGACTTCAATGTAGATTTATGTGCATGATTCTGCAGAAATGACATTAATGTATATTTACTTGCTTCATTCTTCTGAGATCGTGTTAATTGTTGGAAACTGCGATGGAAACGAACGAATCTTTGCCTTGTTTCATTCTGCTATATCAGACGAGTAAGGAATCATGCAAAAAACGTAATCGTTTTGAAAATTTACTTTGAGCGAGATTTTCGTCGAGAAAGCATTACACTACGTACACAATCACAGAAGCACAACATAAAGGACTCCCAAGTACATTTATGTGCATGATTCTGCAGAAATGACTTGAATGTGTATTTACTTGCTTCGTTCTTCTGAGATCGTGTTAATTGTTGGAAACTGCGATGGGAACGAAAGAATCATTGCTTTGCTGCATTCTGCTCCACCAGGCGAGTGAGCAAACATACAATGTGGGTGAAAATTTACTTTGAGCGAGATTTTCGTCGAGAAAGCATACATTACGTAGAAAAGCACAGAAGCACAACATACATGACTTCAATGTAGATTTATGTGCATGATTCTGCAGAAATGACATGAATGTATATTTACTTGCTTCATTCTTCTGAGATCGTGTTAATTTTTGGAAACTGCGGTAGAAACGGAAGAATCATTGCTTTGCTGCATTCTGCTCCAACAGGCGAGTGAGCAAACATACAATGTGGGTGAAAATTTACTTTGAGCGAGATTTTCGTCGAGAAAGAATACACTACGTACAAAAGCACAGAAGCACAACATAAATGACTTCAATGTAGATTTATGTGCATGATTCTGCAGAAATGACATTAATGTATATTTACTTGCTTCATTCTTCTGAGATCGTGTTAATTGTTGCTAACTGCGATGGAAACGAAAGAATCATTGCTTTGCTTCATTCTGCTATATCAGACGAGTAAGGAATCATGCAAAAAACGCAATCGTTTTGAAAATTTACTTTGAGCGAGATTTTCGTCGAGAAAGCATACACTACGTACACAATCACAGAAGCACAACAAAAGTGACTTCAAAGTACATTTACGTGCATGATTCTGCAGAAATGACATGAATGTATATTTACTTGCTTCGTTCTTCTGAGATCGTGTTAATTGTTGGAAACTGCGATGGAAACGAAAGAATCTTTGCTTTGCTTCATTCTGCTACATCAGACGAGTAAGGAATCATGCAAAAAACGCAATCGTTGTAAAAATTTACTTTGAGCGAGATTTTCGTCGAGAAAGAATACACTACGTACAAAAGCACAGAAACACAACATAAGTGACTTCAAAGTACTTTAACGTGCATGATTCTGCAGAAATTACATGAATGTATATTTACTTGCTTCATTCTTCTGAGATCGTGTTAATTTTTGGAAACTGCGGTAGAAACGGAAGAATCATTGCTTTGCTGCATTCTGCTCCAACAGGCGAGTGAGCAAACATACAATGTGGGTGAAAATTTAGTTTGAGCGAGATTTTCGTCGAGAAAGAATACACTACGTACAAAAGCACAGAAGCACAACATAAATGACTTCAATGTAGATTTATGTGCATGATTCTGCAGAAATGACATTAATGTATATTTACTTGCTTCATTCTTCTGAGATCGTGTTAATTGTTGGAAACTGCGATGGAAACGAACGAATCTTTGCCTTGTTTCATTCTGCTATATCAGACGAGTAAGGAATCATGCAAAAAACGTAATCGTTTTGAAAATTTACTTTGAGCGAGATTTTCGTCGAGAAAGCATACACTACGTACACAATCACAGAAGCACAACATAAAGGACTCCCAAGTACATTTATGTGCATGATTCTGCAGAAATGACTTGAATGTGTATTTACTTGCTTCGTTCTTCTGAGATCGTGTTAATTGTTGGAAACTGCGATGGGAACGAAAGAATCTTTGCTTTGCTGCATTCTGCTATATCACACGAGTAAGGAATCATGCAAAAAACACAATCGTTTTGAAAATTTATTTTGAGCGAGATGTTCGTCCAGAAAGCATACACTACGTACACAATCACAGAAGCACAGCATAAATGACTTCAAAGTACATTTATGTGCATACTTCTGCAGAAATGACATTAATGTATATTTATTTGCTTCATTCTTCTGAGATCGGGTTAATTGTTGGAAACTGCGATGGAAACGAAAGAATCTTTGCTTTGCTTCATTCTGCTACATCAGACGACTAAGGAATCATGCACAAAACGCAATCGTTGTAAAAATTTACTTTGAGCGAGATTTTCGTCGAGAAAGCATACACTACGTAACTATCACAGAAGCACAACATAAATGACTTCAAAGTACATTTATGTGCATGATTCTGCAGAAATGACATGAATGTATATTTACTTGCTTCGTTCTTCTGAGATCGTGTTAATTGTTGGAAACTGCGATGGGAACGAAAGAATCTTTGCTTTGCTGCATTCTGCTATAAAGAATCATTGCTTTGCTTCATTCTGCTCCAACAGGCTAGTGAGCAAACATACAATGTGGGTGAAAATTTACTTTGAGCGAGATTTTCGTCGAGAAAGCATACATTACGTAGAAAAGCACAGAAGCACAACATACATGACTTCAATGTAGATTTATGTGCATGATTCTGCAGAAATGACATGAATGTATATTTACTTGCTTCGTTCTTCTGAGATCGTGTTAATTTTTGGAAACTGCGGTAGAAACGGAAGAATCATTGCTTTGCTGCATTCTGCTCCAACAGGCGAGTGAGCAAACATACAATGTGGGTGAAAATTTACTTTGAGCGAGATTTTCGTCGAGAAAGAATACACTACGTACAAAAGCACAGAAGCACAACATAAATGACTTCAATGTAGATTTATGTGCATGATTCTGCAGAAATGACATTAATGTATATTTACTTGCTTCATTCTTCTCAGATCGTGTTAATTGTTGGAAACTGCGATGGAAACGAAAGAATCATTGCTTTGCTTCATTCTGCTATATCAGACGAGTAAGGAATCATGCAAAAAACGCAATCGTTTTGAAAATTTACTTTGAGCGAGATTTTCGTCGAGAAAGCATACACTACGTACACAATCACAGAAGCACAACAAAAGTGACTTCAAAGTACATTTACGTGCATGATTCTGCAGAAATGACATGAATGTATATTTACTTGCTTCGTTCTTCTGAGATCGTGTTAATTGTTGGAAACTGCGATGGGAACGAAAGAATCTTTGCTTTACTGCATTCTGCTATATCAGACGAGTAAGGAATCATGCAAAAACACAATCGTTTTGAAAATTTACTTTGAGCGAGATTTTCGGCGAGAAAGCATACACCACGTACAAAAGCACAGATTTACAACATAAATGACTTCAAAGTACAGTTACGTACATGATTCTGCAGAAATGACATGAATGTATATTTACTTGCTTCATTCTTCTGAGATCGTGTTAATTGTTGGAAACTGAGGTAGAAACGTAAGAATCATTGCTTTGCTGCATTCTGCTCGAACAGGCGAGTAAGGAATCATGCAAAAAACGCAATCGTTGTAAAAATTTACTTTGAGCAAGATTTTCGTCGAGAAAGCATACACTACGTACACAATCACAGAAGCACAACATAAATGACTTCAAAGTACATTTATGTGCATGATTCTGCAGAAATGACATGAATGTATATTTATTTGCTTCGTTCTTCTGAGATCGTGTTAATTGTTGGAAACTGCGATGGAAACGAAAGAATCTTTGCTTTGCTTCATTCTGCTACATCAGACGACTAAGGAATCATGCAAAAAACGCAATCGTTGTAAAAATTTACTTTAAGCAAGATTTTCGTCATGAAAGGATACACTACGTACACAATCACAGAAGCACAACATAAATGACTTCAAAGTACATTTACGTGCATGATTCTGCAGAAATGACATGAATGTATATTTACTTGCTTCGTTCTTCTGAGATCGTGTTAATTGTTGGAAACTGCGATGGGAACGAAAGAATATTTGCTTTGCTGCATTCTGCTCCAACAGGCGAGTCAGCAAACATACAATGTGTGTGAAAATTTACTTTGAGCGAGATTTTCGTCGAGAAAGAATACACTACGTAGAAAAGCACAGAAGCACAACATAAGTGACTTCAAAGTACATTTACGTGCATGATTCTGCAGAAATTACATGAATGTATATTTACTTGCTTCATTCTTCTGAGATCGTGTTAATTTTTGGAAACTGCGGTAGAAACGGAAGAATCATTGCTTTGCTGCATTCTGCTCCAACAGGCGAGTGAGCAAACATACAATGTGGGTGAAAATTTAGTTTGAGCGAGATTTTCGTCGAGAAAGAATACACTACGTACAAAAGCACAGAAGCACAACATAAATGACTTCAATGTAGATTTATGTGCATGATTCTGCAGAAATGACATTAATGTATATTTACTTGCTTCATTCTTCTGAGATCGTGTTAATTGTTGGAAACTGCGATGGAAACGAACGAATCTTTGCCTTGTTTCATTCTGCTATATCAGACGAGTAAGGAATCATGCAAAAAACGTAATCGTTTTGAAAATTTACTTTGAGCGAGATTTTCGTCGAGAAAGCATACACTACGTACACAATCACAGAAGCACAACATAAAGGACTCCCAAGTACATTTATGTGCATGATTCTGCAGAAATGACTTGAATGTGTATTTACTTGCTTCGTTCTTCTGAGATCGTGTTAATTGTTGGAAACTGCGATGGGAACGAAAGAATCTTTGCTTTGCTGCATTCTGCTATATCACACGAGTAAGGAATCATGCAAAAAACACAATCGTTTTGAAAATTTACTTTGAGCGAGATGTTCGTCCAGAAAGCATACACTACGTACACAATCACAGAAGCACAACATAAATGACTTCAAAGTACATTTATGTGCATACTTCTGCAGAAATGACATTAATGTATATTTATTTGCTTCATTCTTCTGAGATCGGGTTAATTGTTGGAAACTGCGAAGGAAAAGAAAGAATCTTTGCTTTGCTTCATTCTGCTACATCAGACGACTAAGGAATCATGCACAAAACGCAATCGTTGTAAAAATTTACTTTGAGCGAGATTTTCGTCGAGGAAGCATACACTACGTAACTATCACAGAAGCACACATAAATGACTTCAAAGTACATTTATGTGCATGATTCTGCAGAAATAACATGAATGTATATTTACTTGCTTCGTTCTTCTGAGATCGTGTTAATTGTTGGAAACTGCGATGGGAACGAAAGAATCTTTGCTTTGCTGCATTCTGCTATAAAGAATCATTGCTTTGCTGCATTCTGCTCCAACAGGCGAGTGAGCAAACATACAATGTGGGTGAAAATTTACTTTGAGCGAGATTTTCGTCGAGAAAGCATACATTACGTAGAAAAGCACAGAAGCACAACATACATGACTTCAATGTAGATTTATGTGCATGATTCTGCAGAAATGACATGAATGTATATTTACTTGCTTCGTTCTTCTGAGATCGTGTTAATTTTTGGAAACTGCGGTAGAAACGGAAGAATCATTGCTTTGCTGCATTCTGCTCCAACAGGCGAGTGAGCAAACATACAATGTGGGTGAAAATTTACTTTGAGCGAGATTTTCGTCGATAAAGAATACACTACGTACAAAAGCACAGAAGCACAACATAAATGACTTCAATGTAGATTTATGTGCATGATTCTGCAGAAATGACATTAATGTATATTTACTTGCTTCATTCTTCTGAGATCGTGTTAATTGTTGGAAACTGCGATGGAAACGAAAGAATCATTGCTTTGCTTCATTCTACTATATCAGACGAGTAAGGAATCATGCAAAAAACGCAATCGTTTTGAAAATTTACTTTGAGCGAGATTTTCGTCGAGAAAGCATACACTACGTACACAATCACAGAAGCACAACAAAAGTGACTTCAATGTAGATTTATGTGCATGATTCTGCAGAAATGACATGAATGTATATTTACTTGCTTCATTCTGATGATATCGTATTTACTGTTGGAAACTGCGGTAGAAACGGAAGAATCTTTGCTTTGATGTATTCTGCTCGAACAGGCGAGTAAGTAATCATTCAAAAAACACAAACGTTTTGACAATTTACTTTGAGCGAGAATTTCGTCGAGAAAGAATACAGGACGTACAAAAGAACAGAAGCACAACATAAATGACTTCAATGTAGATTCATGTGCATGATTCTGCAGAAATGACATGAATGTATATTTACTTGCTTCATTTTTCTGAGATCGTGTTAATTGTTGGAAACTGCGATGGGAACGAAAGAATCTTTGCTTTGCTGCATTCTGCTATATCACACGCGTACGGAATCATGCAAAAAACACAATCGTTTTGAAAATTTACTTTGAGCGAGATATTCGTCGAGAAAGCATACACTACGTACACAATCACAGAAGCACAACATAAGTGACTTCAAAGTACATTTACGTGCATGATTCTGCAGAAATGACATGAATGTATATTTACTTGCTTCATTCTTCTGAGATCGTGTTAATTGTTCGAAACTGCGATGGGAACGAAAGGATCTTTGCTTTGCTTCATTCTGATATATCAGACGACTAAGGAATCATGCAAAAAACGCAATCGTTGTGAAAATTTACTTTGAGCGAGATTTTCGTCGAGAAAGCATACACTACGTACACAATCACAGAAGCACAACATAAATTACTTCAAAGTACATTTATGTGCATGATTCTGCAGAAATGACATGAATGTATATTTACTTCCTTCATTCTGATGATATCGTATTTACTGTTGGAAACTGCGGTAGAAACGGAAGAATCTTTGCTTTGATGTATTCTGCTCGAACAGGCGAGTAAGTAATCATTCAAAAAACACAAACTTTGACAATTTACTTTGAGCGAGATTTTCGTCGAGAAAGCATACACTACGTACACAATCACAGAGCCACAACTTAAATGACTTCAAAGTACATTTATGTGCATGATTCTGCAGAAATGACATGAATGTATATTTACTTGCTTCGTTCTTCTGAGTTTGTGTTAATTGTTCGAAACTGCGGTAGAAACGGAAGAATCATAGCTTTGCTGCATTCTGCTCCAACAGGCGAGTGAGCAAACATACAATGTGGGTGAAAATTTAATTTGAGCGAGATTTTCGTCGAGAAAGAATGCGCTACGTACAAAAGCACAGAAGCACAACATAAATGACTTCAATGTAGATTTATGTGCATGATTCTGCAGAAATGACATGAATGTATATTTACTTGCTTCGTTCTTCGGAGATCGTGTTAATTGTTGGAAACTGCGATGGGAACGAAAGAATATTTGCTTTGCTGCATTCTGCTATATCAGACGAGTAAGGAATCATGCAAAAAACACAATCGTTTTGAAAATTTACTTTGAGCGAGATTTTCGTCGAGAAAGCATACACTACGTACACAATCACAGAAGCACAACATAAATTACTTCAAAGTACATTTATGTGCATGATTCTGCAGAAATGACATGAATGTATATTTACATTCTGATGATATCGTATTTACTGTTGGAAACTGCGGTAGAAACGGAAGAATCTTTGCTTTGATGTATTCTGCTCGAACAGGCGAGTAAGTAATCATTCAAAAAACACAAACGTTTTGACAATTTACTTTGAGCGAGATTTTCGTCGAGAAAGCATACACTACGTACACAATCACAGAGGCACAACTTAAATGACTTCAAAGTACATTTATGTGCATGATTCTGCAGAAATGACATGAATGTATATTTACTTGCTTCGTTCTTCTGAGTTTGTGTTAATTGTTCGAAACTGCGGTAGAAACGGAAGAATCATAGCTTTGCTGCATTCTGCTCCAACAGGCGAGTGAGCAAACATACAATGTGGGTGAAAATTTAATTTGAGCGAGATTTTCGTCGAGAAAGAATGCGCTACGTACAAAAGCACAGAAGCACAACATAAATGACTTCAATGTAGATTTATGTGCATGATTCTGCAGAAATGACATGAATGTATATTTACTTGCTTCGTTCTTCGGAGATCGTGTTAATTGTTGGAAACTGCGATGGGAACGAAAGAATATTTGCTTTGCTGCATTCTGCTATATCAGACGAGTAAGGAATCATGCAAAAAACACAATCGTTTTGAAAATTTACTTTGAGCGAGATTTTCGTCGACAAAGCATACACTACGTACACAATCACAGAAGCACAACATAAATTACTTCAAAGTACATTTATGTGCATGATTCTGCAGAAATGACATGAATGTATATTTACTTCCTTCATTCTGATGATATCGTATTTACTGTTGGAAACTGCGGTAGAAACGGAAGAATCTTTGCTTTGATGTATTCTGCTCGAACAGGCGAGTAAGTAATCATTCAAAAAACACAAACGTTTTGACAATTTACTTTGAGCGAGATTTTCGTCGAGAAAGCATACACTACGTACACAATCACAGAGGCACAACTTAAATGACTTCAAAGTACATTTATGTGCATGATTCTGCAGAAATGACATGAATGTATATTTACTTGCTTCGTTCTTCTGAGTTTGTGTTAATTGTTCGAAACTGCGGTAGAAACGGAAGAATCATAGCTTTGCTGCATTCTGCTCCAACAGGCGAGTGAGCAAACATACAATGTGGGTGAAAATTTAATTTGAGCGAGATTTTCGTCGAGAAAGAATGCGCTACGTACAAAAGCACAGAAGCACAACATAAATGACTTCAATGTAGATTTATGTGCATGATTCTGCAGAAATGACATGAATGTATATTTACTTGCTTCGTTCTTCGGAGATCGTGTTAATTGTTGGAAACTGCGATGGGAACGAAAGAATATTTGCTTTGCTGCATTCTGCTATATCAGACGAGTAAGGAATCATGCAAAAAACACAATCGTTTTGAAAATTTACTTTGAGCGAGATTTTCGGCGAGAAACCATACACCACGTAGAAAAGCACATAACCACAACAAAAGTGACTTCAATGTAGATTTAAGTGCATGATTCTGCAGAAATGACATGGAAGTATATTTACTTGCTTCATTCTGATTATATCGTATTTACTGTTGGAAACTGCGATGAAAACGGAAGAATCTTTGCTTTGATGCATTCTGCTATATCAGGCGAGTAAGTAATCATTCAAAAAACGCAATCGTTTTGAAAATTTAATTTGAGCGAGATTTTCGTCGAGAAAGCATACACTACGTACACAATCACAGAAGAACAACAAATGTGACTTCAAAGTACATTTACGTGCATGATTCTGCAGAAATGACTTGAATGTATATTTACTTGCTTCATTCTTCTGAGATCGTGTTAATTGTTGGAAACTGCGATGGGAACGAAAGAATCTTTGCTTTGCTGCATTCTGCTATATCAGACGAGTAAGGAATCATGCAAAAAACACAATCGTTTTGAAAATTTACATTGAGCGAGATTTTCGGCGAGAAAGCATACACCACGTAAAAAAGCACAGAAGCACAACATAAGTGACTTCAATGTAGATTAATGTGCATGATTCTGCAGAAATGACATGAATGTATATTTACTTGCTTCATTCTGATTATATCGTATTTACTGTTGGAAACTGCGATGAAAACGGAAGAATCTTTGCTTTGATGTATTCTGCTCGACAGACGAGTAAGGAATCATGCAAAAAACACAATGGTTTTGAAAATTTACTTTGAGCGAGATTTTCGTCGAGAAAGCATACACTACGTAAACAATCACAGAGGCACAATTTAAATGACTTCAAAGTACATTTAATTATTTATGGGCGCTCTTTAATAGGCCCTTGGTCGGCTTCGGCTTCCTCTTCGCTTACTCATATGTCTGCTGACATGGTGGAGTATATCAAAACTCTTTCTTCCATTCTCCGTATTAATCAAACAACAGTTTCCAGTGCCTCTAACAATATTAGTTTACCTGATCCTCCTTTACACCCCGGTGATTATGTTATGATTCGCAATTGGGTCAGGAAATGCCTGGACCCCCGGTGGATAGGTCCTTTCCAAGTTCTCCTCTCAACTCCAACTGCGGTTAAATTAGAGGGGAGAGATCATTGGGTTCACATACATGATTGTAAACGACTTGAGTGTAAACAATCATGAAGTGTAAACAACATGATGCTACTGCCTTCACCATTGTCCCGTCCTAGGGTACAATTTTGTTCCTACAGGCTCGAAGACGTCGTGGAAAGAAGCTCGAAGAAGTTGTGGACGTCGGCGATGAAGAACTACCTGTCACTCTGGTGGAAGACGTTCGATGCCTTCGGGAGACGAAGTGGGCCGACACGATCAGAAAAACAGAGACTGCTTGGGCAGGGCCTACGATATCCACATTTCAGCCTTGCAAAATGGACAGGGATTCTGATGATATTGGGGATGATGCTGGACACAGAAGTAGAATGCTCCATAGTAGCAAATACTTTTCTCCTCACTGCGTACAAAACAACGGTGACGCTGGGAGTATCAAGCTGTTGGGTGTGTGCGGCTCTCCCACACAGTGCGGGAGGGGGTTTTCCCATGTTGATAGTCCCTTTCAGCAAAATGCAGACAATACGGGCTCTGCAACAATCGGGTATTAATATGACTGGTTTGCTAACTAATGAGACAGTTTCCTGTTCTCCCCTCAATAATACTATGTACCGTCAAGATTATAACTGCACACAAAAACCACCACATATCAAGGTAGAGAAAACAGATGGAAGTGTTTGTATAATACGAACAGGCCCAGGGACAAAAGTGGGAGAGAGTTAATGTTCATATTCTCTGTAATTAGGAAATGCCACCAGTCGGCAGGATTCGGCGACCATCTTACTCAATGATACTTCTTGTAAGGTGACGGGCAGCCAATACGAGGCAATCATCCACATTACTCCCCCAGACCACCCAGTACCCTCATTTAATGGGACATACTGGGTGTGCGGGACTTGAGCATACCCATGGCTGCCAACCAACTGGAGTGGTTCCTGTTACCTTGGACATGTTGTCCCACACCTGCATATTACAAAACTTTCGGAACACCCGCATATGAACCATATCACACGTAGAGCAGTAGCAAGGTACGAACAGATTTTGGGGGTATTTGTGCCCCCATACGGTCTGCTCCGTACTAATCAAGCATTGGGGGCTTTACAAACGGTTTTGGAGGCTGTTGCGAATGCAACCGCGGATGCCTTACAAGACATATCCGCTGAAATGGTGGCTATTCGCACTGTAACCCTCCAAAACCGGATGGCTCTGGATATATTGCTTGCTGGAAAGGGAGGCACTTGTGCCTTGATTGGCTCTGAATGTTGCACCTATATTCCGGATGCTTCTGAGAATATTACTAATATTGTACAACACATCCGACAACAAGTCAGAGAATTGCATCGGACTAACGTAAGCCCTGGTATATGGGGTTGGTTGACCGATTGGTCGATTAGCGGTTGGATGACTAAAATTTTGACATTTATTATCATAATTGTTATAATCCTGGTAGTTGTATTATGTTGTTGTATACCCTTATTTAAAAAACTTATACTATCTATGATGACAGGCTGGGATGCCCCGGCAGCAATGTTGTACATGGCTCCTGACGATGATTTCTCAGCATTCGAGTAGCAGGTTGTCATGGAATGACAAAAAGGAAGGAATGAGAAGTCTTCTCGTCTGCCATGTACGAATAGTGGTTATTTGCTCGTCTGCTACGCAACGCATAATAGTTACTTGCAAACCTGTACTACGCTTTGATTTTACCTCTAGCCGACACCTGTGAGCCTGTTACAGAAAGATGCGAATAACAGGGGCCATAAGGGTGTCTGGCAGGCATACCAAGGCTATGATATAATTGTAAAGCTCTAGTCTTCGTTATCATCTTGCTTTTAGGCTATCTTATACTTGTAAGCTGTAGCCGGCCTATAGCCTATAACTCATTCACTCCCAGGCCATGATGTCTGTATGCTTATCTTGTTGTAAGATGTAGCCGGCCTATAACTCATTCACTCCCAGACCATGATGTCTGTATGCTTATCTTGTTGTAAGATGAAGTTGGCCTATATCTCATTAACTCCTAGGCCATGATGTTTCTGTAAGACAACTGCAAGGCCATATATTGCTGACCAAATAAGGTAATTAATGTATAACCATGCCCATATATGGTAGACAAAGAATTGAAACTGTATAAAGATGTGTGTATACTAGTAGTTGGTGTGCACTAGTAGTAGACGGACGAGAGTCTGTAGCAACATAGTGCACCGCTTCATGAATGCTAAATAAACTTGTTTGAATCACACACCCGAGTCACATATTTGTGAACAGAAACCCCAACCAAGGTACTGAGACGATTTTTTAGTTTCACATTTGGCGACGAGGATGGGATCTCGTGACGAATAAGACAGTGCGTAGACGGCGGGACAATCCCTGGGTTTGTTTTGCCTAAGTGAAATTGCGCAGCCCAGTGAGTATATCATCTATTTTTGAATACTCTCAGTGTTTTTCACCTACGTAATAGGCTTCCGGGGATGCACCAACCGTATGCGTAACTGATAGTCGTTAATGAGATCGGGATAAGAAAAGGTTGGTGGGTGTGTATTCAGTTAAAAACTTACTGAGGTAAGGACCGTTAACGGGATAAAAAAGGCGTACAAGCTGGGTGCAGCAGGTTCAAATCTTACTGGGTAAGGACCGTCGACGGAATAAAAAAGGCGTACAAGCTGGGTGCAGCAGGTTCAAATCTTACTGGGTAAGGACCGTTAACGGAATAAAAAAGGCGTACAAGCTGGGTGCAGCAGGTTCAAAAGTGCACGAGGTTTAGTTTAGAATTTAAGGTTAATTTAGTTTAAAGTTTAAGGTTGTAAGGAATAAGATTTAAAGTATAAGAATTAAAGTTTAAGGTTGTAAGGAATAAGAGTTAAAGTATAAGAATTTTTAGTTTAAAGCATAAGGTTGTGATTTTTGTTTAAAGCATAAGGTTGTAATATTGTGGATAAAACTGAGGGGCCGTGTCCCCTAACGTCTATGTGTAAAGTGTTGCCAGAAAATCAGAAAGAGTTGCGATTAGCTTCGGGTTAGTTAAAAAACAATGGGGTGGACAGTATACACCACTAAACAGAGGAGAGTATTGGGGTGGACAGTATACACCACCAAACAGAGGAGAGTATTAGGTTGCAGAGGATAAAGAATCAATCTCTTGCTGGACAGTATACACCATTAGGGGATCCCTGTGTTTGGTATCAAGCCCTGACGGGTTAGCCTGAATAAACAACCTGTTTTGATGAGATACGACTCTAGTGCATTTCACTCATGGTCGAATCTCTAACAATGGCGTAGTCGACAGGATATTCAGTGGCACTAAACACAGGAGAGTATTCGGTAGTTAAGAGAAAGACGGTAACGGCTAGAATTAATAAGTGTTGATGTTAGTGTGTGAGGAGAGTATATATTGATAAAACAATATATATTTACTGTGTTTTATATGTTTAACTATGTTATGCTACAACAGATAAATGAAAGTCAAAGACCAGACAGTCGAAAACCAAATGAATATTGATTAAAACAAAATTGATTACAAAATTAAATGTAGAAACTTACGTTTGAAAATTCAAACAAGTCAGGCATATTTTTTTAAATTAACCTGACTGAGAATACGTTTTTTAATACGTAAAAACACATAAAATTGAAATGAAAACAATTTGGATTTGATGTTCCAATTTAAAAACCACTTGTTCTGATTAAAAAGAAAGTGTGATGACAAAATGTCAGGTGAAAAAAACAAACAAATTTTAAGCAATTGCTACCTGAATTTACGGTCTCTATGGGGTATGTTGCGACCCTTTGAATGAGTATTTGGGGAAGGCCAAAAGTCACAACATGAGTTTGAGGCCACTCTGCATATTATTGTGTGTAATGTGTGTAAAAAAATGTTTGTACCTGTATATGGTTTAGCTTGAATGAGCAGTAATTAACAAAAAGAAAGCAAATTGAAGTATGGTTTATGTAATGGATGCATTTAAAGTGGACAATGGTGGGTCTGACTTTGCTCTGGACGCAGAGTATGGCCAGATTTCATCCATGTTCCATAGGTTTGGATTATTTAAAAAGTACCGGACCGTGATAGGTCTGACTTTTCTCTGGACGCAGAGTATAAGCCAGACACTACCCACGTTCCATATGTACTGAGTAATAGCAAAGTAAAAATACAACCAATAATTTGGAATAATTGACGCAAGAACGAAGCGATAAAATAGAGTAAACTTTGAAGATATAAGATTTTTTTTAAAAAATGAAGCCTGATATATTTTATGTATCATATATTTTGTATATTCCAGCATTTACTTAAAATGTTTGTAGAAATTAAATATGGATAAATTAGCTTGTGGCAGTTAACTTGCAGCAGTTAGAATTTACTGCAGCCTTTGACTGTGGGCAGTTTAAATTCACTGACTGCAGGCACTCTGGTTTATGTGGACAAAATGACTTTACGTAACCCTTTGGTTTCCACATCAACTGAAAGTGTTTCTGTAGGTAATGATGATGTCATGTTAACAACTGAAAATGTTTAAAGAAACGTGAGATTTCACCTTGTAATTTAGTTCTTACAGATACTGACAAGAATGGCATTTCATGCAGCCACTTCTTCTGGGATAACTTATACTTTTCACTCCAGCTCCTTACAGGATGGAACCCCAGTCTGTATGAAGAAACTGGTTCCTCCTAAATCTGCCCAAGCCTGTGAACTAATTGCCCTTGCGGAGGCTTGTAAACACGCTGTGGGAAAACCGGTTACCATATATACTGACTCTCGCTACGCCTTTGGCGTGGTTCATGATTTTGGGAGGTTGTGGGAAAACCGTGGATTTTTAACTTCATCAGGTCATCCCATTTCTAACGGTACTGAAGTTGTCAACCTCCTACAATCTGCTCTGCAACCTGCTCAGTTAGCGGTTGTGAAATGTTCTGCCCACACGTTGGCCCAGGATCCGGTCTCACTTGGAAATGGACATGCGGATAGATGTGCCAAACTAGTGGCTGAGGCCCCACTTGGTACCTATCCAGTTAAAACTGTGGTTCCCATTATTCCCAAACAACGTACTAACATGCCCTCTGTTTATGATATTGTGTTACTCCAGGAGGACGCTCCGGTGGCAACTCGTCAGTCATGGGTTGAAGAAGGCTGTGCCCTATCCGAGGAAGGGGTCTGGATGACCCCTGTCGGTCAGACCTACATGACTGATGAGCTGGCAGGATGGGTAGTCGCCTGCGGTCACCAACAGACTCATTCGGGGGGTAAACAGCTCTCTGAGTGGCTCCTTCAGACCTGGTGACACCCACGCATGATGCAGCTGTCTGAGAAAGCTGTCCTCCGGTGCCTGTTGTGCTCTGAGCACAATCCTGGGAAAGGGTTCCCAGTGGTCACCGGTGATACCCCTGTACCTCAACTTCCATTTGAGGTGCTTTAAGTGGATTTTATTTAGTTACCGAAATGTCAGAATTTGAACTATGTATTGGTTATCATTGATGTATTTTCCCGTTGGGTTGAAGCATTTCCAACGGTAAACAATACTGCTGAGACGGTTGTGCGATTGTTGTTACGGGTCATAATTCCTCGTTTTGGGGTGCCTGGTCGTTTAGTTTCCGACAACGGCCCTCACTTTATTGCCTCTGTTAACCGCTCTCTCTGTTCCCATTTAGACAGTAAACAGTCGTTTCATTGTGTTTATCATCCCAAAGCGGCGGGCATAGTGGAACGAGTCCATCAGACGATTAAGACAAAACTGGCTAAACTTACAAGGGGGCATGGCTCTTCATGGGTCCGCTTTTTGCCTCTTGTATTGTTTCAGATTCGCTCGGCCCCCACTGGAACTGCCCGGTTATCTCCAGCAGAAATTATTTATGGGCGCTCTTTAATAGGCCCTTGGTCGGCTTCGGCTTCCTCTTCGCTTACTCATATGTCTGCTGACATGGTGGAGTATATCAAAACTCTTTCTACCATTCTCCGTATTAATCAAACAACAGTTTCCAGTGCCTCTAACAATATTAGTTTACCTGATCCTCCTTTACACCCCGGTGATTATGTTATGATTCGCAATTGGGTCAGGAAATGCCTGGACCCCCGGTGGATAGGTCCTTTCCAAGTTCTCCTCTCAACTCCAACTGCGGTTAAATTAGAGGGGAGAGATCATTGGGTTCACATACATGATTGTAAACGACTTGAGTGTAAACAATCATGAAGTGTAAACAACATGATGCTACTGCCTTCACCATTGTCCCGTCCTAGGGTACAATTTTGTTCCTACAGGCTCGAAGACGTCGTGGAAAGAAGCTCGAAGAAGTTGTGGACGTCGGCGATGAAGAACTACCTGTCACTCTGGTGGAAGACGTTCGATGCCTTCGGGAGACGAAGTGGGCCGACACGATCAGAAAAACAGAGACTGCTTGGGCAGGGCCTACGATATCCACATTTCAGCCTTGCAAAATGGACAGGGATTCTGATGATATTGGGGATGATGCTGGACACAGAAGTAGAATGCTCCATAGTAGCAAATACTTTTCTCCTCACTGCGTACAAAACAACGGTGACGCTGGGAGTATCAAGCTGTTGGGTGTGTGCGGCTCTCCCACACAGTGCGGGAGGGGGTTTTCCCATGTTGATAGTCCCTTTCAGCAAAATGCAGACAATACGGGCTCTGCAACAATCGGGTATTAATATGACTGGTTTGCTAACTAATGAGACAGTTTCCTGTTCTCCCCTCAATAATACTATGTACCGTCAAGATTATAACTGCACACAAAAACCACCACATATCAAGGTAGAGAAAACAGATGGAAGTGTTTGTATAATACGAACAGGCCCAGGGACAAAAGTGGGAGAGAGTTAATGTTCATATTCTCTGTAATTAGGAAATGCCACCAGTCGGCAGGATTCGGCGACCATCTTACTCAATGATACTTCTTGTAAGGTGACGGGCAGCCAATACGAGGCAATCATCCACATTACTCCCCCAGACCACCCAGTACCCTCATTTAATGGGACATACTGGGTGTGCGGGACTTGAGCATACCCATGGCTGCCAACCAACTGGAGTGGTTCCTGTTACCTTGGACATGTTGTCCCACACCTGCATATTACAAAACTTTCGGAACACCCGCATATGAACCATATCACACGTAGAGCAGTAGCAAGGTACGAACAGATTTTTGGGGTATTTGTGCCCCCATACGGTCTGCTCCGTACTAATCAAGCATTGGGGGCTTTACAAACGGTTTTGGAGGCTGTTGCGAATGCAACCGCGGATGCCTTACAAGACATATCCGCTGAAATGGTGGCTATTCGCACTGTAACCCTCCAAAACCGGATGGCTCTGGATATATTGCTTGCTGGAAAGGGAGGCACTTGTGCCTTGATTGGCTCTGAATGTTGCACCTATATTCCGGATGCTTCTGAGAATATTACTAATATTGTACAACACATCCGACAACAAGTCAGAGAATTGCATCGGACTAACGTAAGCCCTGGTATATGGGGTTGGTTGACCGATTGGTCGATTAGCGGTTGGATGACTAAAATTTTGACATTTATTATCATAATTGTTATAATCCTGGTAGTTGTATTATGTTGTTGTATACCCTTATTTAAAAAACTTATACTATCTATGATGACAGGCTGGGATGCCCCGGCAGCAATGTTGTACATGGCTCCTGACGATGATTTCTCAGCATTCGAGTAGCAGGTTGTCATGGAATGACAAAAAGGAAGGAATGAGAAGTCTGCTCGTCTGCCATGTACGAATAGTGGTTATTTGCTCGTCTGCTACGCAACGCATAATAGTTACTTGCAAACCTGTACTACGCTTTGATTTTACCTCTAGCCGACACCTGTGAGCCTGTTACAGAAAGATGCGAATAACAGGGGCCATAAGGGTGTCTGGCAGGCATACCAAGGCTATGATATAATTGTAAATCTCTAGGCTTCGTTATCATCTTGCTTTTAGGCTATCTTATACTTGTAAGCTGTAGCCGGCCTATAGCCTATAACTCATTCACTCCCAGGCCATGATGTCTGTATGCTTATCTTGCTGTAAGATGTAGCCGGCCTATAACTCATTCACTCCCAGACCATGATGTCTGTATGCTTATCTTGTTGTAAGATGAAGTTGGCCTATATCTCATTAACTCCTAGGCCATGATGTTTCTGTAAGACAACTGCAAGGCCATATATTGCTGACCAAATAAGGTAATTAATGTATAACCATGCCCATATATGGTAGACAAAGAATTGAAACTGTATAAAGATGTGTGTATACTAGTAGTTGGTGTGCACTAGTAGTAGACGGACGAGAGTCTGTAGCAACATAGTGCACCGCTTCATGAATGCTAAATAAACTTGTTTGAATCACACACCCGAGTCACATATTTGTGAACAGAAACCCCAACCAAGGTACTGAGACGATTTTTTAGTTTCACATAAGGAATCATGCAAAAAACACAATCGTTTTGAAAATTTACTTTGAGCGACATTTTCGGCGAGAAAGCATACACCACGTACATAAAAGCACATAACCACAACATAAGTGACTTCAATGTAGATTTTTGTGCATGATTCTGCAGAAATGACATGAATGTATATTTACTTGCTTCATTCTGATTATATCGTATTTACTGTTGGAAACTGCGATGAAAACGGAAGAATCTTTGCTTTGCTGCATTCAGCTATATCAGACGAGTGAGCAAACATACAATGTGGGTGAAAATTTACTTTGAGCGAGATTTTCGTCGAGAAAGAATACACTACGTACAAAAGCACAGAAGCACAACATAAATGACTTCAATGTAGATTTATGTGCATGATTCTGCAGAAATGACATGAATGTATATTTACTTGCTTCATTCTTCTGAGATCGTGTTAATTGTTGGAAACTGCGATGGGAACGAAAGAATCTTTGCTTTGCTGCATTCTGCTATATCAGACGAGTAAGGAATCATGCAAAAAACACAATCGTTTTGAAAATTTACTTTGAGCGAGATTTTCGGCGAGAAACCATACACCACGTAGAAAAGCACATAACCACAACAAAAGTGACTTCAATGTAGATTTAAGTGCATGATTCTGCAGAAATGACATGGATGTATCTTTACTTGCTTCATTCTGATTATATCGTATTTACTGTTGGAAACTGCGATGAAAACGGAAGAATCTTTGCTTTGATGCATTCTGCTATATCAGGCGAGTAAGTAATCATTCAAAAAACGCAATCGTTTTGAAAATTTAATTTGAGCGAGATTTTCGTCGAGAAAGCATACACTACGTACACAATCACAGAAGCACAACAAAAGTGACTTCAAAGTACATTTACGTGCATGATTCTGCAGAAATGACATGAATGTATATTTACTTGCTTCGTTCTTCTGAGATCGTGTTAATTGTTGGAAATTGCGATGGGAACGAAAGAATCTTTGCTTTGCTGCATTCTGCTATATCAGACGAGTAAGGAATCATGCAAAAAACACAATCGTTTTGAAAATTTACTTTGAGCGAGATTTTCGGCGAGAAAGCATACACCACGTACAAAAGCACAGATGCACAACATAAATGACTTCAAAGTACATTTACGTACATGATTCTGCAGAAATGACATGAATGTATATTTACTTGCTTCATTCTTCTGAGATCGTGTTAATTGTTGGAAACTGCGGTAGAAACGGAAGAATCATTGCTTTGCTGCATTCTGCTTTATCAGACGAGTGAGCAAACATACAATGTGGGTGAAAATTTACTTTGAGCGAGATTTTCGTCGAGAAAGAATACACTACGTCATTTATGTTGTGCTTCTGTGCTTTTGCACAGAAGCACAACATAAATGACTTCAATGTAGATTTATGTGCATGATTCTGCAGAAATGACATGAATGTATATTTACTTGCTTCATTCTTCTGAGATCGTGTTAATTGTTGGAAACTGCGATGGGAAGGAAAGAATCTTTGCTTTGCAGCATTCTGCTATATCAGACGAGTAAGTAATCATGCAAAAAACACAATCGTTTTGAAAATTTACTTTGAGCGAGATTTTCGGCGAGAAACCATACACCACGTACAAAAGCACATAACCACAACAAAAGTGACTTCAAAGTACATTTACGTGCATGATTCTGCAGAAAAGGCATGAATGTATATTTACTTGCTTCATTCTGATGATATCGTATTTACTGTTGGAAACTGCGATGAAAACGGAAGAATCTTTGCTTTGATGTATTCTGCTCGAACAGAAGAGTAAGGAATCATGAAAAAAACGCAATCGTTTTGAAAATTTACTTTGAGCGAGATTTTCGTCGAGAAAGCATACACTACGTACACAATCACAGACGCACAACATAAATGACTTCAAAGTACATTTACGTGCATGATTCTGCAGAAATGACATGAATGTATATTTACTTGCTTGATTCTTCTGAGATCGTGTTAATTGTTGATAACTGCGGAAGAAACGGAAGAATCATTGCTTTGCTGCATTCTGCTCCAACAGGCGAGTGAGCAAACATACAATGTGGGTGAAAATTTACTTTGAGCGAGATTTTCGTCGAGAAAGAATACACTACGTACAAAAGCACAGAAGCACAACATAAATGACTTCAATGTAGATTTATGTGCATGATTCTGCAAAAATGACATGGATGTATATTTACTTGCTTCATTCTGATTATATCGTATTTACTGTTGGAAACTGCGATGAAAACGGAAGAATCTTTGCTTTGATGTATTCTGCTCGAACAGACGAGTAAGGAATCATGCAAAAAACACAATCGTTTTGAAAACTTACTTTGAGCGAGATTTTCGGCGAGAAAGCATACACCACGTACAAAAGCACAGACGCACAACATAAATGATTTCAAAGTACATTTACGTGCATGATTCTGCAGAAATGACATGAATGTATATTTACTTGCTTGATTCTTCTGAGATCGTGTTAATTGTTGATAACTGCGGAAGAAACGGAAGAATCATTGCTTTGCTGCATTCTGCTCCAACAGGCGAGTGAGCAAACATACAATGTGGGTGAAAATTTACTTTGAGCGAGATTTTCGTCGAGAAAGAATACACTACGTACAAAAGCACAGAAGCACAACATAAATGACTTCAATGTAGATTTATGTGCATGATTCTGGAGAAATGACATGAATGTATATTTACTTGCTTCATTCTTCTGAGATCGTGTTAATTGTTGGAAACTGCGATGGGAACGAAAGAATCTTTGCTTTGCTGCATTCTGCTATATCAGACGAGTAAGGAATCATGAAAAAAATGCAATCGTTTTGAAAATTTACTTTGAGCGAGATTTTCGACGAGAAAGCATAGACTACGTACACAATCACAGAAGCACAACATAAATGACTTCAAAGTAGATTGATGTGCATGATTCTGCAGAAATGAATTGAATGTGTATTTACTTGCTTCGTTCTTCTGAGATCGTGTTAATTGTTGGAAACTGCGATGGGAACGAAAGGATCTTTGCTTTGCTTCATTCTGCTATATCAGACGACTAAGGAATCATGCAAAAAACGAAATCGTTGTGAAAATTTACTTTGAGCGAGATTTTCGTCGAGAAAGCATACACTTCGTACACAATCACAGAAGCACAACATAAATTACTTCAAAGTACATTTATGTGCATGATTCTGCAGAAATGACATGAATGTATATTTACTTGCTTCATTCTGATGATATCGTATTTACTGTTGGAAACTGCGATGAAAACGGAAGAATCTTTGCTTTGATGTATTCTGCTCGAACAGGCGAGTAAGTAATCATTCAAAAAACACAAACGTTTTGACAATTTACTTTGAGCGAGATTTTCGTCGAGAAAGCATACACTACGTACACAATCACAGAGGCACAACTTAAATGACTTCAAAGTACATTTATGTGCATGATTCTGCAGAAATGACATGAATGTATATTTACTTGCTTCGTTCTTCTGAGATCGTGTTAATTGTTCGAAACTGCGGTAGAAACGGAAGAATCATTGCTTTGCTGCATTCCGCTCCAACAGGCGAGTGAGCAAAAAAACAATGTGGGTGAAAATTTACTTTGAGCGAGATTTTCGTCGAGAAAGAACACACTACGTACAAAAGCACAGAAGCACAACATAAATGACTTCAATGTAGATTTATGTGCATGATTCTGCAGAAATGACATGAATATTTACTTGCTTCATTCTTCTGAGATCGTGTTAATTGTTGGAAACTGCGATGGGAACGAAAGAATCTTTGCTTTGCTGCATTCTGCTATATCAGACGAGTAAGGAATCATGAAAAAAACGCAATCGTTTTGAAAATTTACTTTGAGCGAGATTTTCGACGAGAAAGCATAGACTACGTACACAATCACAGAAGCACAACATAAATGACTTCAAAGTAGATTGATGTGCATGATTCTGCAGAAATGAATTGAATGTGTATTTACTTGCTTCGTTCTTCTGAGATCGTGTTAATTGTTGGAAACTGCGATGGGAACGGAAGAATCTTTGCTTTGATGCATTCTGCTATATCAGGCGAGTAAGTAATCATTCAAAAAACGCAATCGTTTTGAAAATTTAATTTGAGCGAGATTTTCGTCGAGAAAGCATACACTACGTACACAATCACAGAAGCACAACAAAAGTGACTTCAAAGTACATTTACGTGCATGATTCTGCAGAAATGACATGAATGTATATTTACTTGCTTCGTTCTTCTGAGATCGTGTTAATTGTTGGAAGCTGCGATGGGAACGAAAGAATCTTTGCTTTGCTGCATTCTGCTATATCAGACGAGTAAGGAATCATGCAAAAAACACAATCGTTTTGAAAATTTACTTTGAGCGTGATTTTCGGCGAGAAAGCATACACCACGTACAAAAGCACAGATGCACAACATAAATGACTTCAAAGTACATTTACGTACATGATTCTGCAGAAATGACATGAATGTATATTTACTTGCTTCATTCTTCTGAGATCGTGTTAATTGTTGGAAACTGCGGTAGAAACGGAAGAATCATTGCTTTGCTGCATTCTGCTATATCAGACGAGTGAGCAAACATACAATGTGGGTGAAAATTTACTTTGAGCGAGATTTTCGTCGAGAAAGAATACACTACGTACAAAAGCACAGAAGCACAACATAAATGACTTCAATGTAGATTTATGTGCATGATTCTGCAGAAATGACATGAATGTATATTTACTTGCTTCATTCTTCTGAGATCGTGTTAATTGTTGGAAACTGCGATGGGAAGGAATGAATCTTTGCTTTGCTGCATTCTGCTATATCAGACGAGTAAGGAATCATGCAAAAAACACAATCGTTTTGAAAATTTACATTGAGCGAGATTTTCGGCGAGAAAGCATACACCACGTACAAAAGCACAGAAGCACAACAATGTAGATTAATGTTCATGATTCTGCAGAAATGACATGAATGTATATTTACTTGCTTCATTCTGATTATATCGTATTTACTGTTGGAAACTGCGATGAAAACGGAAGAATCTTTGCTTTGATGTATTCTGCTCGACAGACGAGTAAGGAATCATGCAAAAAACACAATGGTTTTGAAAATTTACTTTGAGCGAGATTTTCGTCGAGAAAGCATACACTACGTACACAGAGGCACAATTTAAATGACTTCAAAGTACATTTACGTGCATGATTCTGCAGAAATGACATGAATGTATATTTACTTGCTTCATTCTTCTGAGATCGGGTTAATTGTTGGAAACTGCGGTAGAAACGGAAGAATCACTGCATTCTGCTATATCAGACGAGTAATGAGAAGTCTGCTCGTCTGCCATGTACGAATAGTGGTTATTTGCTCGTCTGCTACGCAACGCATAATAGTTACTTGCAAACCTGTACTACGCTTTGATTTTACCTCTAGCCGACACCTGTGAGCCTGTTACAGAAAGATGCGAATAACAGGGGCCATAAGGGTGTCTGGCAGGCATACCAAGGCTATGATATAATTGTAAAGCTCTAGTCTTCGTTATCATCTTGCTTTTAGGCTATCTTATACTTGTAAGCTGTAGCCGGCCTATAGCCTATAACTCATTCACTCCCAGGCCATGATGTCTGTATGCTTATCTTGTTGTAAGATGTAGCCGGCCTATAACTCATTCACTCCCAGACCATGATGTCTGTATGCTTATCTTGTTGTAAGATGAAGTTGGCCTATATCTCATTAACTCCTAGGCCATGATGTTTCTGTAAGACAACTGCAAGGCCATATATTGCTGACCAAATAAGGTAATTAATGTATAACCATGCCCATATATGGTAGACAAAGAATTGAAACTGTATAAAGATGTGTGTATACTAGTAGTTGGTGTGCACTAGTAGTAGACGGACGAGAGTCTGTAGCAACATAGTGCACCGCTTCATGAATGCTAAATAAACTTGTTTGAATCACACACCCGAGTCACATATTTGTGAACAGAAACCCCAACCAAGGTACTGAGACGATTTTTTAGTTTCACATTTGGCGACGAGGATGGGATCTCGTGACGAATAAGACAGTGCGTAGACGGCGGGACAATCCCTGGGTTTGTTTTGCCTAAGTGAAATTGCGCAGCCCAGTGAGTATATCATCTATTTTTGAATACTCTCAGTGTTTTTCACCTACGTAATAGGCTTCCGGGGATGCACCAACCGTATGCGTAACTGATAGTCGTTAATGAGATCGGGATAAGAAAAGGTTGGTGGGTGTGTATTCAGTTAAAAACTTACTGAGGTAAGGACCGTTAACGGGATAAAAAAGGCGTACAAGCTGGGTGCAGCAGGTTCAAATCTTACTGGGTAAGGACCGTCGACGGAATAAAAAAGGCGTACAAGCTGGGTGCAGCAGGTTCAAATCTTACTGGGTAAGGACCGTTAACGGGATAAAAAAGGCGTACAAGCTGGGTGCAGCAGGTTCAAAAGTGCACGAGGTTTAGTTTAGAATTTAAGGTTAATTTAGTTTAAAGTTTAAGGTTGTAAGGAATAAGATTTAAAGTATAAGAATTAAAGTTTAAGGTTGTAAGGAATAAGAGTTAAAGTATAAGAATTTTTAGTTTAAAGCATAAGGTTGTGATTTTTGTTTAAAGCATAAGGTTGTAATATTGTGGATAAAACTGAGGGGCCGTGTCCCCTAACGTCTATGTGTAAAGTGTTGCCAGAAAATCAGAAAGAGTTGCGATTAGCTTCGGGTTAGTTAAAAAACAATGGGGTGGACAGTATACACCACTAAACAGAGGAGAGTATTGGGGTGGACAGTATACACCACCAAACAGAGGAGAGTATTAGGTTGCAGAGGATAAAGAATCAATCTCTTGCTGGACAGTATACACCATTAGGGGATCCCTGTGTTTGGTATCAAGCCCTGACGGGTTAGCCTGAATAAACAACCTGTTTTGATGAGATACGACTCTAGTGCATTTCACTCATGGTCGAATCTCTAACAATGGCGTAGTCGACAGGATATTCAGTGGCACTAAACACAGGAGAGTATTCGGTAGTTAAGAGAAAGACGGTAACGGCTAGAATTAATAAGTGTTGATGTTAGTGTGTGAGGAGAGTATATATTGATAAAACAATATATATTTACTGTGTTTTATATGTTTAACTATGTTATGCTACAACAGATAAATGAAAGTCAAAGACCAGACAGTCGAAAACCAAATGAATATTGATTAAAACAAAATTGATTACAAAATTAAATGTAGAAACTTACGTTTGAAAATTCAAACAAGTCAGGCATATTTTTTTAAATTAACCTGACTGAGAATACGTTTTTTAATACGTAAAAACACATAAAATTGAAATGAAAACAATTTGGATTTGATGTTCCAATAACACCACTTGTTCTGATTAAAAAGAAAGTGTGATGACAAAATGTCAGGTGAAAAAAACAAACAAATTTTAAGCAATTGCTACCTGAATTTACGGTCTCTATGGGGTATGTTGCGACCCTTTGAATGAGTATTTGGGGAAGGCCAAAAGTCACAACATGAGTTTGAGGCCACTCTGCATATTATTGATAGACTTGTGCCTCCCTAACTATTCTTTAAAAAGAGCAATCCGAACAGTCACAATACTCCTAATTGAAAGTTTTTCCCCGAAGGAAGTTGTGACTGTACGGTCCTTAAGAAGACTTGAGCTCAATGTGTTACCTTTTTTTTTGTGTAAAAGATGTGTGTAAAAAAATGTTTGTACCTGTATATGGTTTAGCTTGAATGAGCAGTAATTAACAAAAAGAAAGCAAATTGAAGTATGGTTTATGTAATGGATGCATTTAAAGTGGACAATGGTGGGTCTGACTTTGCTCTGGACGCAGAGTATGGCCAGATTTCATCCATGTTCCATAGGTTTGGATTATTTAAAAAGTACCGGACCGTGATAGGTCTGACTTTTCTCTGGACGCAGAGTATAAGCCAGACACTACCCACGTTCCATATGTACTGAGTAATAGCAAAGTAAAAATACAACCAATAATTTGGAATAATTGACGCAAGAACGAAGCGATAAAATAGAGTAAACTTTGAAGATATAAGATTTTTTTAAAAAAATGAAGCCTGATATATTTTATGTATCATATATTTTGTATATTCCAGCATTTACTTAAAATGTTTGTAGAAATTAAATATGGATAAATTAGCTTGTGGCAGTTAACTTGCAGCAGTTAGAATTTACTGCAGCCTTTGACTGTGGGCAGTTTAAATTCACTGACTGCAGGCACTCTGGTTTATGTGGACAAAATGACTTTACGTAACCCTTTGGTTTCCACATCAACTGAAAGTGTTTCTGTAGGTAATGATGATGTCATGTTAACAACTGAAAATGTTTAAAGAAACGTGAGATTTCACCTTGTAATTTAGTTCTTACAGATACTGACAAGAATGGCATTTCATGCAGCCACTTCTTCTGGGATAACTTATACTTTTCACTCCAGCTCCTTACAGGATGGAACCCCAGTCTGTATGAAGAAACTGGTTCCTCCTAAATCTGCCCAAGCCTGTGAACTAATTGCCCTTGCGGAGGCTTGTAAACACGCTGTGGGAAAACCGGTTACCATATATACTGACTCTCGCTACGCCTTTGGCGTGGTTCATGATTTTGGGAGGTTGTGGGAAAACCGTGGATTTTTAACTTCATCAGGTCATCCCATTTCTAACGGTACTGAAGTTGTCAACCTCCTACAATCTGCTCTGCAACCTGCTCAGTTAGCGGTTGTGAAATGTTCTGCCCACACGTTGGCCCAGGATCCGGTCTCACTTGGAAATGGACATGCGGATAGATGTGCCAAACTAGTGGCTGAGGCCCCACTTGGTACCTATCCAGTTAAAACTGTGGTTCCCATTATTCCCAAACAACGTACTAACATGCCCTCTGTTTATGATATTGTGTTACTCCAGGAGGACGCTCCGGTGGCAACTCGTCAGTCATGGGTTGAAGAAGGCTGTGCCCTATCCGAGGAAGGGGTCTGGATGACCCCTGTCGGTCAGACCTACATGACTGATGAGCTGGCAGGATGGGTAGTCGCCTGCGGTCACCAACAGACTCATTCGGGGGGTAAACAGCTCTCTGAGTGGCTCCTTCAGACCTGGTGACACCCACGCATGATGCAGCTGTCTGAGAAAGCTGTCCTCCGGTGCCTGTTGTGCTCTGAGCACAATCCTGGGAAAGGGTTCCCAGTGGTCACCGGTGATACCCCTGTACCTCAACTTCCATTTGAGGTGCTTTAAGTGGATTTTATTTAGTTACCGAAATGTCAGAATTTGAACTATGTATTGGTTATCATTGATGTATTTTCCCGTTGGGTTGAAGCATTTCCAACGGTAAACAATACTGCTGAGACGGTTGTGCGATTGTTGTTACGGGTCATAATTCCTCGTTTTGGGGTGCCTGGTCGTTTAGTTTCCGACAACGGCCCTCACTTTATTGCCTCTGTTAACCGCTCTCTCTGTTCCCATTTAGACAGTAAACAGTCGTTTCATTGTGTTTATCATCCCAAAGCGGCGGGCATAGTGGAACGAGTCCATCAGACGATTAAGACAAAACTGGCTAAACTTACAAGGGGGCATGGCTCTTCATGGGTCCGCTTTTTGCCTCTTGTATTGTTTCAGATTCGCTCGGCCCCCACTGGAACTGCCCGGTTATCTCCAGCAGAAATTATTTATGGGCGCTCTTTAATAGGCCCTTGGTCGGCTTCGGCTTCCTCTTCGCTTACTCATATGTCTGCTGACATGGTGGAGTATATCAAAACTCTTTCTACCATTCTCCGTATTAATCAAACAACAGTTTCCAGTTCCTCTAACAATATTAGTTTACCTGATCCTCCTTTACACCCCGGTGATTATGTTATGATTCGCAATTGGGTCAGGAAATGCCTGGACCCCCGGTGGATAGGTCCTTTCCAAGTTCTCCTCTCAACTCCAACTGCGGTTAAATTAGAGGGGAGAGATCATTGGGTTCACATACATGATTGTAAACGACTTGAGTGTAAACAATCATGAAGTGTAAACAACATGATGCTACTGCCTTCACCATTGTCCCGTCCTAGGGTACAATTTTGTTCCTACAGGCTCGAAGACGTCGTGGAAAGAAGCTCGAAGAAGTTGTGGACGTCGGCGATGAAGAACTACCTGTCACTCTGGTGGAAGACGTTCGATGCCTTCGGGAGACGAAGTGGGCCGACACGATCAGAAAAACAGAGACTGCTTGGGCAGGGCCTACGATATCCACATTTCAGCCTTGCAAAATGGACAGGGATTTTGATGATATTGGGGATGATGCTGGACACAGAAGTAGAATGCTCCATAGTAGCAAATACTTTTCTCCTCACTGCGTACAAAACAACGGTGACGCTGGGAGTATCAAGCTGTTGGGTGTGTGCGGCTCTCCCACACAGTGCGGGAGGGGGTTTTCCCATGTTGATAGTCCCTTTCAGCAAAATGCAGACAATACGGGCTCTGCAACAATCGGGTATTAATATGACTGGTTTGCTAACTAATGAGACAGTTTCCTGTTCTCCCCTCAATAATACTATGTACCGTCAAGATTATAACTGCACACAAAAACCACCACATATCAAGGTAGAGAAAACAGATGGAAGTGTTTGTATAATACGAACAGGCCCAGGGACAAAAGTGGGAGAGAGTTAATGTTCATATTCTCTGTAATTAGGAAATGCCACCAGTCGGCAGGATTCGGCGACCATCTTACTCAATGATACTTCTTGTAAGGTGACGGGCAGCCAATACGAGGCAATCATCCACATTACTCCCCCAGACCACCCAGTACCCTCATTTAATGGGACATACTGGGTGCACACCCAGTATGTCCCATTGTTGGCAGCCATGGGACTTGAGCATACCCATGGCTGCCAACCAACTGGAGTGGTTCCTGTTACCTTGGACATGTTGTCCCACACCTGCATATTACAAAACTTTCGGAACACCCGCATATGAACCATATCACACGTAGAGCAGTAGCAAGGTACGAACAGATTTTTGGGGTATTTGTGCTCCCATACGGTCTGCTCCGTACTAATCAAGCATTGGGGGCTTTACAAACGGTTTTGGAGGCTGTTGCGAATGCAACCGCGGATGCCTTACAAGACATATCCGCTGAAATGGTGGCTATTCGCACTGTAACCCTCCAAAACCGGATGGCTCTGGATATATTGCTTGCTGGAAAGGGAGGCACTTGTGCCTTGATTGGCTCTGAATGTTGCACCTATATTCCGGATGCTTCTGAGAATATTACTAATATTGTACAACACATCCGACAACAAGTCAGAGAATTGCATCGGACTAACGTAAGCCCTGGTATATGGGGTTGGTTGACCGATTGGTCGATTAGCGGTTGGATGACTAAAATTTTGACATTTATTATCATAATTGTTATAATCCTGGTAGTTGTATTATGTTGTTGTATACCCTTATTTAAAAAACTTATACTATCTATGATGACAGGCTGGGATGCCCCGGCAGCAATGTTGTACATGGCTCCTGACGATGATTTCTCAGCATTCGAGTAGCAGGTTGTCATGGAATGACAAAAAGGAAGGAATGAGAAGTCTGCTCGTCTGCCATGTACGAATAGTGGTTATTTGCTCGTCTGCTACGCAACGCATAATAGTTACTTGCAAACCTGTACTACGCTTTGATTTTACCTCTAGCCGACACCTGTGAGCCTGTTACAGAAAGATGCGAATAACAGGGGCCATAAGGGTGTCTGGCAGGCATACCAAGGCTATGATATAATTGTAAAGCTCTAGGCTTCGTTATCATCTTGCTTTTAGGCTATCTTATACTTGTAAGCTGTAGCCGGCCTATAGCCTATAACTCATTCACTCCCAGGCCATGATGTCTGTATGCTTATCTTGTTGTAAGATGTAGCCGGCCTATAACTCATTCACTCCCAGACCATGATGTCTGTATGCTTATCTTGTTGTAAGATGAAGTTGGCCTATATCTCATTAACTCCTAGGCCATGATGTTTCTGTAAGACAACTGCAAGGCCATATATTGCTGACCAAATAAGGTAATTAATGTATAACCATGCCCATATATGGTAGACAAAGAATTGAAACTGTATAAAGATGTGTGTATACTAGTAGTTGGTGTGCACTAGTAGTAGACGGACGAGAGTCTGTAGCAACATAGTGCACCGCTTCATGAATGCTAAATAAACTTGTTTGAATCACACACCCGAGTCACATATTTGTGAACAGAAACCCCAACCAAGGTACTGAGACGATTTTTTAGTTTCACATAAGGAATCATGCAAAAAACACAATCGTTTTGAAAATTTACTTTGAGCGACATTTTCGGCGAGAAAGCATACACCACGTACAAAAGCACATAACCACAACATAAGTGACTTCAATGTAGATTTTTGTGCATGATTCTGCAGAAATGACATGAATGTATATTTTCTTGCTTCATTCTGATTATATCGTATTTACTGTGGAAACTGCGATGAAAACGGAAGAATCTTTGCTTTGCTGCATTCAGCTATATCAGACGAGTGAGCAAACATACAATGTGGGTGAAAATTTACTTTGAGCGAGATTTTCGTCGAGAAAGAATACACTACGTACAAAAGCACAGAAGCACAACATAAATGACTTCAATGTAGATTTATGTGCATGATTCTGCAGAAATGACATGAATGTATATTTACTTGCTTCATTCTTCTGAGATCGTGTTAATTGTTGGAAACTGCGATGGGAACGAAAGAATCTTTGCTTTGCTGCATTCTGCTATATCAGACGAGTAAGGAATCATGCAAAAAACACAATCGTTTTGAAAATTTACTTTGAGCGAGATTTTCGGCGAGAAACCATACACCACGTAGAAAAGCACATAACCACAACAAAAGTGACTTCAATGTAGATTTAAGTGCATGATTCTGCAGAAATGACATGGATGTATATTTACTTGCTTCATTCTGATTATATCGTATTTACTGTTGGAAACTGCGATGAAAACGGAAGAATCTTTGCTTTGATGCATTCTGCTATATCAGGCGAGTAAGTAATCATTCAAAAAACGCAATCGTTTTGAAAATTTAATTTGAGCGAGATTTTCGTCGAGAAAGCATACACTACGTACACAATCACAGAAGCACAACAAAAGTGACTTCAAAGTACATTTACGTGCATGATTCTGCAGAAATGACATGAATGTATATTTACTTGCTTCGTTCTTCTGAGATCGTGTTAATTGTTGGAAATTGCGATGGGAACGAAAGAATCTTTGCTTTGCTGCATTCTGCTATATCAGACGAGTAAGGAATCATGCAAAAAACACAATCGTTTTGAAAATTTACTTTGAGCGAGATTTTCGGCGAGAAAGCATACACCACGTACAAAAGCACAGATGCACAACATAAATGACTTCAAAGTACATTTACGTACATGATTCTGCAGAAATGACATGAATGTATATTTACTTGCTTCATTCTTCTGAGATCGTGTTAATTGTTGGAAACTGCGGTAGAAACGGAAGAATCATTGCTTTGCTGCATTCTGCTTTATCAGACGAGTGAGCAAACATACAATGTGGGTGAAAATTTACTTTGAGCGAGATTTTCGTCGAGAAAGAATACACTACGTCATTTATGTTGTGCTTCTGTGCTTTTGCACAGAAGCACAACATAAATGACTTCAATGTAGATTTATGTGCATGATTCTGCAGAAATGACATGAATGTATATTTACTTGCTTCATTCTTCTGAGATCGTGTTAATTGTTGGAAACTGCGATGGGAAGGAAAGAATCTTTGCTTTGCAGCATTCTGCTATATCAGACGAGTAAGTAATCATGCAAAAAACACAATCGTTTTGAAAATTTACTTTGAGCGAGATTTTCGGCGAGAAACCATACACCACGTACAAAAGCACATAACCACAACAAAAGTGACTTCAAAGTACATTTACGTGCATGATTCTGCAGAAAAGGCATGAATGTATATTTACTTGCTTCATTCTGATGATATCGTATTTACTGTTGGAAACTGCGATGAAAACGGAAGAATCTTTGCTTTGATGTATTCTGCTCGAACAGAAGAGTAAGGAATCATGCAAAAAACACAATCGTTTTGAAAACTTACTTTGAGCGAGATTTTCGGCGAGAAAGCATACACCACGTACAAAAGCACAGACGCACAACATAAATGATTTCAAAGTACATTTACGTGCATGATTCTGCAGAAATGACATGAATGTATATTTACTTGCTTGATTCTTCTGAGATCGTGTTAATTGTTGATAAATGCGGAAGAAACGGAAGAATCATTGCTTTGCTGCATTCTGCTCCAACAGGCGAGTGAGCAAACATACAATGTGGGTGAAATTTTACTTTGAGCGAGATTTTCGTCGAGAAAGAATACACTACGTACAAAAGCACAGAAGCACAACATAAATGACTTCAATGTAGATTTATGTGCATGATTCTGGAGAAATGGCATGAATGTATATTTACTTGCTTCATTCTTCTGAGATCGTGTTAATTGTTGGAAACTGCGATGGGAACGAAAGAATCTTTGCTTTGCTGCATTCTGCTATATCAGACGAGTAAGGAATCATGAAAAAAACGCAATCGTTTTGAAAATTTACTTTGAGCGAGATTTTCGTCGAGAAAGCATACACTACGTACACAATCACAGACGCACAACATAAATGACTTCAAAGTACATTTACGTGCATGATTCTGCAGAAATGACATGAATGTATATTTACTTGCTTGATTCTTCTGAGATCGTGTTAATTGTTGATAACTGCGGAAGAAACGGAAGAATCATTGCTTTGCTGCATTCTGCTCCAACAGGCGAGTGAGCAAACATACAATGTGGGTGAAAATTTACTTTGAGCGAGATTTTCGTCGAGAAAGAATACACTACGTACAAAAGCACAGAAGCACAACATAAATGACTTCAATGTAGATTTATGTGCATGATTCTGCAAAAATGACATGGATGTATATTTACTTGCTTCATTCTGATTATATCGTATTTACTGTTGGAAACTGCGATGAAAACGGAAGAATCTTTGCTTTGATGTATTCTGCTCGAACAGACGAGTAAGGAATCATGCAAAAAACACAATCGTTTTGAAAACTTACTTTGAGCGAGATTTTCGGCGAGAAAGCATACACCACGTACAAAAGCACAGACGCACAACATAAATGATTTCAAAGTACATTTACGTGCATGATTCTGCAGAAATGACATGAATGTATATTTACTTGCTTGATTCTTCTGAGATCGTGTTAATTGTTGATAACTGCGGAAGAAACGGAAGAATCATGGCTTTGCTGCATTCTGCTCCAACAGGCGAGTGAGCAAACATACAATGTGGGTGAAAATTTACTTTGAGCGAGATTTTCGTCGAGAAAGAATACACTACGTACAAAAGCACAGAAGCACAACATAAATGACTTCAATGTAGATTTATGTGCATGATTCTGGAGAAATGACATGAATGTATATTTACTTGCTTCATTCTTCTGAGATCGTGTTAATTGTTGGAAACTGCGATGGGAACGAAAGAATCTTTGCTTTGCTGCATTCTGCTATATCAGACGAGTAAGGAATCATGAAAAAAATGCAATCGTTTTGAAAATTTACTTTGAGCGAGATTTTCGACGAGAAAGCATAGACTACGTACACAATCACAGAAGCACAACATAAATGACTTCAAAGTAGATTGATGTGCATGATTCTGCAGAAATGAATTGAATGTGTATTTACTTGCTTCGTTCTTCTGAGATCGTGTTAATTGTTGGAAACTGCGATGGGAACGAAAGGATCTTTGCTTTGCTTCATTCTGCTATATCAGACGACTAAGGAATCATGCAAAAAACGAAATCGTTGTGAAAATTTACTTTGAGCGAGATTTTCGTCGAGAAAGCATACACTTCGTACACAATCACAGAAGCACAACATAAATTACTTCAAAGTACATTTATGTGCATGATTCTGCAGAAATGACATGAATGTATATTTACTTGCTTCATTCTGATGATATCGTATTTACTGTTGGAAACTGCGATGAAAACGGAAGAATCTTTGCTTTGATGTATTCTGCTCGAACAGGCGAGTAAGTAATCATTCAAAAAACACAAACGTTTTGACAATTTACTTTGAGCGAGATTTTCGTCGAGAAAGCATACACTACGTACACAATCACAGAGGCACAACTTAAATGACTTCAAAGTACATTTATGTGCATGATTCTGCAGAAATGACATGAATGTATATTTACTTGCTTCGTTCTTCTGAGATCGTGTTAATTGTTCGAAACTGCGGTAGAAACGGAAGAATCATTGCTTTGCTGCATTCCGCTCCAACAGGCGAGTGAGCAAAAAAACAATGTGGGTGAAAATTTACTTTGAGCGAGATTTTCGTCGAGAAAGAACACACTACGTACAAAAGCACAGAAGCACAACATAAATGACTTCAATGTAGATTTATGTGCATGATTCTGCAGAAATGACATGAATATTTACTTGCTTCATTCTTCTGAGATCGTGTTAATTGTTGGAAACTGCGATGGGAACGAAAGAATCTTTGCTTTGCTGCATTCTGCTATATCAGACGAGTAAGGAATCATGAAAAAAACGCAATCGTTTTGAAAATTTACTTTGAGCGAGATTTTCGACGAGAAAGCATAGACTACGTACACAATCACAGAAGCACAACATAAATGACTTCAAAGTAGATTGATGTGCATGATTCTGCAGAAATGAATTGAATGTGTATTTACTTGCTTCGTTCTTCTGAGATCGTGTTAATTGTTGGAAACTGCGATGGGAACGGAAGAATCTTTGCTTTGATGCATTCTGCTATATCAGGCGAGTAAGTAATCATTCAAAAAACGCAATCGTTTTGAAAATTTAATTTGAGCGAGATTTTCGTCGAGAAAGCATACACTACGTACACAATCACAGAAGCACAACAAAAGTGACTTCAAAGTACATTTACGTGCATGATTCTGCAGAAATGACATGAATGTATATTTACTTGCTTCGTTCTTCTGAGATCGTGTTAATTGTTGGAAGCTGCGATGGGAACGAAAGAATCTTTGCTTTGCTGCATTCTGCTATATCAGACGAGTAAGGAATCATGCAAAAAACACAATCGTTTTGAAAATTTACTTTGAGCGTGATTTTCGGCGAGAAAGCATACACCACGTACAAAAGCACAGATGCACAACATAAATGACTTCAAAGTACATTTACGTACATGATTCTGCAGAAATGACATGAATGTATATTTACTTGCTTCATTCTTCTGAGATCGTGTTAATTGTTGGAAACTGCGGTAGAAACGGAAGAATCATTGCTTTGCTGCATTCTGCTATATCAGACGAGTGAGCAAACATACAATGTGGGTGAAAATTTACTTTGAGCGAGATTTTCGTCGAGAAAGAATACACTACGTACAAAAGCACAGAAGCACAACATAAATGACTTCAATGTAGATTTATGTGCATGATTCTGCAGAAATGACATGAATGTATATTTACTTGCTTCATTCTTCTGAGATCGTGTTAATTGTTGGAAACTGCGATGGGAAGGAATGAATCTTTGCTTTGCTGCATTCTGCTATATCAGACGAGTAAGGAATCATGCAAAAAACACAATCGTTTTGAAAATTTACATTGAGCGAGATTTTCGGCGAGAAAGCATACACCACGTACAAAAGCACAGAAGCACAACAATGTAGATTAATGTTCATGATTCTGCAGAAATGACATGAATGTATATTTACTTGCTTCATTCTGATTATATCGTATTTACTGTTGGAAACTGCGATGAAAACGGAAGAATCTTTGCTTTGATGTATTCTGCTCGACAGACGAGTAAGGAATCATGCAAAAAACACAATGGTTTTGAAAATTTACTTTGAGCGAGATTTTCGTCGAGAAAGCATACACTACGTACACAGAGGCACAATTTAAATGACTTCAAAGTACATTTACGTGCATGATTCTGCAGAAATGACATGAATGTATATTTACTTGCTTCATTCTTCTGAGATCGGGTTAATTGTTGGAAACTGCGGTAGAAACGGAAGAATCACTGCATTCTGCTATATCAGACGAGTAATGAGAAGTCTGCTCGTCTGCCATGTACGAATAGTGGTTATTTGCTCGTCTGCTACGCAACGCATAATAGTTACTTGCAAACCTGTACTACGCTTTGATTTTACCTCTAGCCGACACCTGTGAGCCTGTTACAGAAAGATGCGAATAACAGGGGCCATAAGGGTGTCTGGCAGGCATACCAAGGCTATGATATAATTGTAAAGCTCTAGTCTTCGTTATCATCTTGCTTTTAGGCTATCTTATACTTGTAAGCTGTAGCCGGCCTATAGCCTATAACTCATTCACTCCCAGGCCATGATGTCTGTATGCTTATCTTGTTGTAAGATGTAGCCGGCCTATAACTCATTCACTCCCAGACCATGATGTCTGTATGCTTATCTTGTTGTAAGATGAAGTTGGCCTATATCTCATTAACTCCTAGGCCATGATGTTTCTGTAAGACAACTGCAAGGCCATATATTGCTGACCAAATAAGGTAATTAATGTATAACCATGCCCATATATGGTAGACAAAGAATTGAAACTGTATAAAGATGTGTGTATACTAGTAGTTGGTGTGCACTAGTAGTAGACGGACGAGAGTCTGTAGCAACATAGTGCACCGCTTCATGAATGCTAAATAAACTTGTTTGAATCACACACCCGAGTCACATATTTGTGAACAGAAACCCCAACCAAGGTACTGAGACGATTTTTTAGTTTCACATTTGGCGACGAGGATGGGATCTCGTGACGAATAAGACAGTGCGTAGACGGCGGGACAATCCCTGGGTTTGTTTTGCCTAAGTGAAATTGCGCAGCCCAGTGAGTATATCATCTATTTTTGAATACTCTCAGTGTTTTTCACCTACGTAATAGGCTTCCGGGGATGCACCAACCGTATGCGTAACTGATAGTCGTTAATGAGATCGGGATAAGAAAAGGTTGGTGGGTGTGTATTCAGTTAAAAACTTACTGAGGTAAGGACCGTTAACGGGATAAAAAAGGCGTACAAGCTGGGTGCAGCAGGTTCAAATCTTACTGGGTAAGGACCGTCGACGGAATAAAAAAGGCGTACAAGCTGGGTGCAGCAGGTTCAAATCTTACTGGGTAAGGACCGTTAACGGGATAAAAAAGGCGTACAAGCTGGGTGCAGCAGGTTCAAAAGTGCACGAGGTTTAGTTTAGAATTTAAGGTTAATTTAGTTTAAAGTTTAAGGTTGTAAGGAATAAGATTTAAAGTATAAGAATTAAAGTTTAAGGTTGTAAGGAATAAGAGTTAAAGTATAAGAATTTTTAGTTTAAAGCATAAGGTTGTGATTTTTGTTTAAAGCATAAGGTTGTAATATTGTGGATAAAACTGAGGGGCCGTGTCCCCTAACGTCTATGTGTAAAGTGTTGCCAGAAAATCAGAAAGAGTTGCGATTAGCTTCGGGTTAGTTAAAAAACAATGGGGTGGACAGTATACACCACTAAACAGAGGAGAGTATTGGGGTGGACAGTATACACCACCAAACAGAGGAGAGTATTAGGTTGCAGAGGATAAAGAATCAATCTCTTGCTGGACAGTATACACCATTAGGGGATCCCTGTGTTTGGTATCAAGCCCTGACGGGTTAGCCTGAATAAACAACCTGTTTTGATGAGATACGACTCTAGTGCATTTCACTCATGGTCGAATCTCTAACAATGGCGTAGTCGACAGGATATTCAGTGGCACTAAACACAGGAGAGTATTCGGTAGTTAAGAGAAAGACGGTAACGGCTAGAATTAATAAGTGTTGATGTTAGTGTGTGAGGAGAGTATATATTGATAAAACAATATATATTTACTGTGTTTTATATGTTTAACTATGTTATGCTACAACAGATAAATGAAAGTCAAAGACCAGACAGTCGAAAACCAAATGAATATTGATTAAAACAAAATTGATTACAAAATTAAATGTAGAAACTTACGTTTGAAAATTCAAACAAGTCAGGCATATTTTTTTAAATTAACCTGACTGAGAATACGTTTTTTAATACGTAAAAACACATAAAATTGAAATGAAAACAATTTGGATTTGATGTTCCAATAACACCACTTGTTCTGATTAAAAAGAAAGTGTGATGACAAAATGTCAGGTGAAAAAAACAAACAAATTTTAAGCAATTGCTACCTGAATTTACGGTCTCTATGGGGTATGTTGCGACCCTTTGAATGAGTATTTGGGGAAGGCCAAAAGTCACAACATGAGTTTGAGGCCACTCTGCATATTATTGATAGACTTGTGCCTCCCTAACTATTCTTTAAAAAGAGCAATCCGAACAGTCACAATACTCCTAATTGAAAGTTTTTCCCCGAAGGAAGTTGTGACTGTACGGTCCTTAAGAAGACTTGAGCTCAATGTGTTACCTTTTTTTTTGTGTAAAAGATGTGTGTAAAAAAATGTTTGTACCTGTATATGGTTTAGCTTGAATGAGCAGTAATTAACAAAAAGAAAGCAAATTGAAGTATGGTTTATGTAATGGATGCATTTAAAGTGGACAATGGTGGGTCTGACTTTGCTCTGGACGCAGAGTATGGCCAGATTTCATCCATGTTCCATAGGTTTGGATTATTTAAAAAGTACCGGACCGTGATAGGTCTGACTTTTCTCTGGACGCAGAGTATAAGCCAGACACTACCCACGTTCCATATGTACTGAGTAATAGCAAAGTAAAAATACAACCAATAATTTGGAATATTTGACGCAAGAACGAAGCGATAAAATAGAGTAAACTTTGAAGATATAAGATTTTTTTTAAAAAATGAAGCCTGATATATTTTATGTATCATATATTTTGTATATTCCAGCATTTACTTAAAATGTTTGTAGAAATTAAATATGGATAAATTAGCTTGTGGCAGTTAACTTGCAGCAGTTAGAATTTACTGCAGCCTTTGACTGTGGGCAGTTTAAATTCACTGACTGCAGGCACTCTGGTTTATGTGGACAAAATGACTTTACGTAACCCTTTGGTTTCCACATCAACTGAAAGTGTTTCTGTAGGTAATGATGATGTCATGTTAACAACTGAAAATGTTTAAAGAAACGTGAGATTTCACCTTGTAATTTAGTTCTTACAGATACTGACAAGAATGGCATTTCATGCAGCCACTTCTTCTGGGATAACTTATACTTTTCACTCCAGCTCCTTACAGGATGGAACCCCAGTCTGTATGAAGAAACTGGTTCCTCCTAAATCTGCCCAAGCCTGTGAACTAATTGCCCTTGCGGAGGCTTGTAAACACGCTGTGGGAAAACCGGTTACCATATATACTGACTCTCGCTACGCCTTTGGCGTGGTTCATGATTTTGGGAGGTTGTGGGAAAACCGTGGATTTTTAACTTCATCAGGTCATCCCATTTCTAACGGTACTGAAGTTGTCAACCTCCTACAATCTGCTCTGCAACCTGCTCAGTTAGCGGTTGTGAAATGTTCTGCCCACACGTTGGCCCAGGATCCGGTCTCACTTGGAAATGGACATGCGGATAGATGTGCCAAACTAGTGGCTGAGGCCCCACTTGGTACCTATCCAGTTAAAACTGTGGTTCCCATTATTCCCAAACAACGTACTAACATGCCCTCTGTTTATGATATTGTGTTACTCCAGGAGGACGCTCCGGTGGCAACTCGTCAGTCATGGGTTGAAGAAGGCTGTGCCCTATCCGAGGAAGGGGTCTGGATGACCCCTGTCGGTCAGACCTACATGACTGATGAGCTGGCAGGATGGGTAGTCGCCTGCGGTCACCAACAGACTCATTCGGGGGGTAAACAGCTCTCTGAGTGGCTCCTTCAGACCTGGTGACACCCACGCATGATGCAGCTGTCTGAGAAAGCTGTCCTCCGGTGCCTGTTGTGCTCTGAGCACAATCCTGGGAAAGGGTTCCCAGTGGTCACCGGTGATACCCCTGTACCTCAACTTCCATTTGAGGTGCTTTAAGTGGATTTTATTTAGTTACCGAAATGTCAGAATTTGAACTATGTATTGGTTATCATTGATGTATTTTCCCGTTGGGTTGAAGCATTTCCAACGGTAAACAATACTGCTGAGACGGTTGTGCGATTGTTGTTACGGGTCATAATTCCTCGTTTTGGGGTGCCTGGTCGTTTAGTTTCCGACAACGGCCCTCACTTTATTGCCTCTGTTAACCGCTCTCTCTGTTCCCATTTAGACAGTAAACAGTCGTTTCATTGTGTTTATCATCCCAAAGCGGCGGGCATAGTGGAACGAGTCCATCAGACGATTAAGACAAAACTGGCTAAACTTACAAGGGGGCATGGCTCTTCATGGGTCCGCTTTTTGCCTCTTGTATTGTTTCAGATTCGCTCGGCCCCCACTGGAACTGCCCGGTTATCTCCAGCAGAAATTATTTATGGGCGCTCTTTAATAGGCCCTTGGTCGGCTTCGGCTTCCTCTTCGCTTACTCATATGTCTGCTGACATGGTGGAGTATATCAAAACTCTTTCTACCATTCTCCGTATTAATCAAACAACAGTTTCCAGTTCCTCTAACAATATTAGTTTACCTGATCCTCCTTTACACCCCGGTGATTATGTTATGATTCGCAATTGGGTCAGGAAATGCCTGGACCCCCGGTGGATAGGTCCTTTCCAAGTTCTCCTCTCAACTCCAACTGCGGTTAAATTAGAGGGGAGAGATCATTGGGTTCACATACATGATTGTAAACGACTTGAGTGTAAACAATCATGAAGTGTAAACAACATGATGCTACTGCCTTCACCATTGTCCCGTCCTAGGGTACAATTTTGTTCCTACAGGCTCGAAGACGTCGTGGAAAGAAGCTCGAAGAAGTTGTGGACGTCGGCGATGAAGAACTACCTGTCACTCTGGTGGAAGACGTTCGATGCCTTCGGGAGACGAAGTGGGCCGACACGATCAGAAAAACAGAGACTGCTTGGGCAGGGCCTACGATATCCACATTTCAGCCTTGCAAAATGGACAGGGATTTTGATGATATTGGGGATGATGCTGGACACAGAAGTAGAATGCTCCATAGTAGCAAATACTTTTCTCCTCACTGCGTACAAAACAACGGTGACGCTGGGAGTATCAAGCTGTTGGGTGTGTGCGGCTCTCCCACACAGTGCGGGAGGGGGTTTTCCCATGTTGATAGTCCCTTTCAGCAAAATGCAGACAATACGGGCTCTGCAACAATCGGGTATTAATATGACTGGTTTGCTAACTAATGAGACAGTTTCCTGTTCTCCCCTCAATAATACTATGTACCGTCAAGATTATAACTGCACACAAAAACCACCACATATCAAGGTAGAGAAAACAGATGGAAGTGTTTGTATAATACGAACAGGCCCAGGGACAAAAGTGGGAGAGAGTTAATGTTCATATTCTCTGTAATTAGGAAATGCCACCAGTCGGCAGGATTCGGCGACCATCTTACTCAATGATACTTCTTGTAAGGTGACGGGCAGCCAATACGAGGCAATCATCCACATTACTCCCCCAGACCACCCAGTACCCTCATTTAATGGGACATACTGGGTGCACACCCAGTATGTCCCATTGTTGGCAGCCATGGGACTTGAGCATACCCATGGCTGCCAACCAACTGGAGTGGTTCCTGTTACCTTGGACATGTTGTCCCACACCTGCATATTACAAAACTTTCGGAACACCCGCATATGAACCATATCACACGTAGAGCAGTAGCAAGGTACGAACAGATTTTTGGGGTATTTGTGCTCCCATACGGTCTGCTCCGTACTAATCAAGCATTGGGGGCTTTACAAACGGTTTTGGAGGCTGTTGCGAATGCAACCGCGGATGCCTTACAAGACATATCCGCTGAAATGGTGGCTATTCGCACTGTAACCCTCCAAAACCGGATGGCTCTGGATATATTGCTTGCTGGAAAGGGAGGCACTTGTGCCTTGATTGGCTCTGAATGTTGCACCTATATTCCGGATGCTTCTGAGAATATTACTAATATTGTACAACACATCCGACAACAAGTCAGAGAATTGCATCGGACTAACGTAAGCCCTGGTATATGGGGTTGGTTGACCGATTGGTCGATCAGCGGTTGGATGACTAAAATTTTGACATTTATTATCATAATTGTTATAATCCTGGTAGTTGTATTATGTTGTTGTATACCCTTATTTAAAAAACTTATACTATCTATGATGACAGGCTGGGATGCCCCGGCAGCAATGTTGTACATGGCTCCTGACGATGATTTCTCAGCATTCGAGTAGCAGGTTGTCATGGAATGACAAAAAGGAAGGAATGAGAAGTCTGCTCGTCTGCCATGTACGAATAGTGGTTATTTGCTCGTCTGCTACGCAACGCATAATAGTTACTTGCAAACCTGTACTACGCTTTGATTTTACCTCTAGCCGACACCTGTGAGCCTGTTACAGAAAGATGCGAATAACAGGGGCCATAAGGGTGTCTGGCAGGCATACCAAGGCTATGATATAATTGTAAAGCTCTAGGCTTCGTTATCATCTTGCTTTTAGGCTATCTTATACTTGTAAGCTGTAGCCGGCCTATAGCCTATAACTCATTCACTCCCAGGCCATGATGTCTGTATGCTTATCTTGTTGTAAGATGTAGCCGGCCTATAACTCATTCACTCCCAGACCATGATGTCTGTATGCTTATCTTGTTGTAAGATGAAGTTGGCCTATATCTCATTAACTCCTAGGCCATGATGTTTCTGTAAGACAACTGCAAGGCCATATATTGCTGACCAAATAAGGTAATTAATGTATAACCATGCCCATATATGGTAGACAAAGAATTGAAACTGTATAAAGATGTGTGTATACTAGTAGTTGGTGTGCACTAGTAGTAGACGGACGAGAGTCTGTAGCAACATAGTGCACCGCTTCATGAATGCTAAATAAACTTGTTTGAATCACACACCCGAGTCACATATTTGTGAACAGAAACCCCAACCAAGGTACTGAGACGATTTTTTAGTTTCACATAAGGAATCATGCAAAAAACACAATCGTTTTGAAAATTTACTTTGAGCGACATTTTCGGCGAGAAAGCATACACCACGTACAAAAGCACATAACCACAACATAAGTGACTTCAATGTAGATTTTTGTGCATGATTCTGCAGAAATGACATGAATGTATATTTTCTTGCTTCATTCTGATTATATCGTATTTACTGTTGGAAACTGCGATGAAAACGGAAGAATCTTTGCTTTGCTGCATTCAGCTATATCAGACGAGTGAGCAAACATACAATGTGGGTGAAAATTTACTTTGAGCGAGATTTTCGTCGAGAAAGAATACACTACGTACAAAAGCACAGAAGCACAACATAAATGACTTCAATGTAGATTTATGTGCATGATTCTGCAGAAATGACATGAATGTATATTTACTTGCTTCATTCTTCTGAGATCGTGTTAATTGTTGGAAACTGCGATGGGAACGAAAGAATCTTTGCTTTGCTGCATTCTGCTATATCAGACGAGTAAGGAATCATGCAAAAAACACAATCGTTTTGAAAATTTACTTTGAGCGAGATTTTCGGCGAGAAACCATACACCACGTAGAAAAGCACATAACCACAACAAAAGTGACTTCAATGTAGATTTAAGTGCATGATTCTGCAGAAATGACATGGATGTATATTTACTTGCTTCATTCTGATTATATCGTATTTACTGTTGGAAACTGCGATGAAAACGGAAGAATCTTTGCTTTGATGCATTCTGCTATATCAGGCGAGTAAGTAATCATTCAAAAAACGCAATCGTTTTGAAAATTTAATTTGAGCGAGATTTTCGTCGAGAAAGCATACACTACGTACACAATCACAGAAGCACAACAAAAGTGACTTCAAAGTACATTTACGTGCATGATTCTGCAGAAATGACATGAATGTATATTTACTTGCTTCGTTCTTCTGAGATCGTGTTAATTGTTGGAAATTGCGATGGGAACGAAAGAATCTTTGCTTTGCTGCATTCTGCTATATCAGACGAGTAAGGAATCATGCAAAAAACACAATCGTTTTGAAAATTTACTTTGAGCGAGATTTTCGGCGAGAAAGCATACACCACGTAGAAAAGCACAGATGCACAACATAAATGACTTCAAAGTACATTTACGTACATGATTCTGCAGAAATGACATGAATGTATATTTACTTGCTTCATTCTTCTGAGATCGTGTTAATTGTTGGAAACTGCGATGGGAAGGAAAGAATCTTTGCTTTGCTGCATTCTGCTATATCAGACGAGTAAGTAATCATGCAAAAAACACAATCGTTTTGAAAATTTACTTTGAGCGAGATTTTCGGCGAGAAACCATACACCACGTACATAACCACAACAAAAGTGACTTCAAAGTACATTTACGTGCATGATTCTGCAGAAAAGGCATGAATGTATATTTACTTGCTTCATTCTGATGATATCGTATTTACTGTTGGAAACTGCGATGAAAACGGAAGAATCTTTGCTTTGATGTATTCTGCTCGAACAGAAGAGTAAGGAATCATGCAAAAAACACAATCGTTTTGAAAACTTACTTTGAGCGAGATTTTCGGCGAGAAAGCATACACCACGTACAAAAGCACAGACGCACAACATAAATGATTTCAAAGTACATTTACGTGCATGATTCTGCAGAAATGACATGAATGTATATTTACTTGCTTCATTCTTCTGAGATCGTGTTAATTGTTGGAAACTGCGATGGGAACGAAAGAATCTTTGCTTTGCTGCATTCTGCTATATCAGACGAGTAAGGAATCATGAAAAAAACGCAATCGTTTTGAAAATTTACTTTGAGCGAGATTTTCGTCGAGAAAGCATACACTACGTACACAATCACAGACGCACAACATAAATGACTTCAAAGTACATTTACGTGCATGATTCTGCAGAAATGACATGAATGTATATTTACTTGCTTGATTCTTCTGAGATCGTGTTAATTGTTGATAACTGCGGAAGAAACGGAAGAATCATTGCTTTGCTGCATTCTGCTCCAACAGGCGAGTGAGCAAACATACAATGTGGGTGAAAATTTACTTTGAGCGAGATTTTCGTCGAGAAAGAATACACTACGTACAAAAGCACAGAAGCACAACACAAATGACTTCAATGTAGATTTATGTGCATGATTCTGCAAAAATGACATGGATGTATATTTACTTGCTTCATTCTGATTATATCGTATTTACTGTTGGAAACTGCGATGAAAACGGAAGAATCTTTGCTTTGATGTATTCTGCTCGAACAGACGAGTAAGGAATCATGCAAAAAACACAATCGTTTTGAAAACTTACTTTGAGCGAGATTTTCGGCGAGAAAGCATAGACTACGTACACAATCACAGAAGCACAACATAAATGACTTCAAAGTACATTTATGTGCATGATTCTGCAGAAATGAATTGAATGTGTATTTACTTGCTTCGTTCTTCTGAGATCGTGTTAATTGTTGGAAACTGCGATGGGAACGAAAGGATCTTTGCTTTGCTTCATTCTGCTATATCAGACAACTAAGGAATCATGCATAAAACGCAATCGTTGTGAAAATTTACTTTGAGCGAGATTTTCGTCGAGAAAGCATACACTACGTACACAATCACAGAAGCACAACATAAATTACTTCAAAGTACATTTATGTGCATGATTCTGCAGAAATGACATGAATGTATACTTACTTGCTTCATTCTTCTGAGATCGTGTTAATTGTTGGAAACTGCGATGGGAACGAAAGAATCTTTGCTTTGCTGCATTCTGCTCGAACAGGCGAGTAAGTAATCATTCAAAAAACACAAACGTTTTGACAATTTACTTTGAGCGAGATTTTCGTCGAGAAAGCATACACTACGTACACAATCACAGAGGCACAACTTAAATGACTTCAAAGTACACTTATGTGCATGATTCTGCAGAAATGACATGAATGTATATTTACTTGCTTCGTTCTTCTGAGTTCGTGTTAATTGTTGGAAACTGCGATAGGAACGAAACAATCTTTGCTTTGCTGCATTCTGCTATATCAGACGAGTAAGAAATCATGCAAAAAACACAATCGTTTTGAAAATTTACTTTGAGCGAGATTTTCGGCGAGAAACCATACACCACGTACAAAAGCACATAACCACAACAAAAGTGACTTCAATGTAGATTTATGTGCATGATTCTGCAGAAATGACATGAATGTATATTTACTTGCTTCATTCTGATTATATCGTATTTACTGTTGGAAACTGCGATGAAAACGGAAGAATCTTTGCTTTGATGCATTCTGCTATATCACACGAGTAAGTAATCATTCAAAAAACGCAATCGTTTTGAAAATTTAATTTGAGCGAGATTTTCGTCGAGAAAGCATACACTACGTACACAATCACAGAAGCACAACAAAAGTGACTTCAAAGTACATTTACGTGCATGATTCTGCAGAAATGACATGGATGTATATTTACTTGCTTCATTCTGATTATATCGTATTTACTGTTGGAAACTGCGATGAAAACGGAAGAATCTTTGCTTTGATGCATTCTGCTATATCAGACGAGTGAGCAAACATACAATGTGGGTGAAAATTTACTTTGAGCGAGATTTTCGTCGAGAAAGAATACACTACGTACAAAAGCACAGATGCACAACATAAATGACTTCAATGTAGATTTATGTGCATGATTCTGCAGAAATGACATGAATGTATATTTACTTGCTTCATTCTTCTGAGATCGTGTTAATTGTTGGAAACTGCGATGGGAACGAAAGAATCTTTGCTTTGCTGCATTCTGCTATATCAGACGAGTAAGGAATCATGCAAAAAACACAATCGTTTTGAAAATTTACTTTGAGCGAGATTTTCGGCGAGAAACCATACACCACGTAGAAAAGCACATAACCACAACAAAAGTGACTTCAATGTAGATTTATGTGCATGATTCTGCAGAAATGACATGGATGTATATTTACTTGCTTCATTCTGATTATATCGTAATTACTGTTGGAAACTGCGATGAAAACGGAAGAATCTTTTCTTTGATGTATTCTGCTCGAACAGACGAGTAAGGAATCATGCAAGAAACACAATCGTTTTGAAAACTTACTTTGAGCGAGATTTTCGGCGAGAAAGCATACACCACGTATGCTGCATGACACCATTTATGTGCATGATTCTGCAGAAATGACATGAATGTATATTTACTTGCTTCGTTCTTCTGAGATCGTGTTAATTGTTGGAAACTGCGATGGAAACGAAAGAATCTTTGCTTTGCTTCATTCTGCTATATCAGACGAGTAAGGAATCATGCAAAAAACGCAATCGTTTTGAAAATTTACTTTGAGCGAGATTTTCGGCGAGAAAGCATACACCACGTACAAAAGCACAGACGCACAACATAAATGACTTCAAAGTACATTTACGTGCATGATTCTGCAGAAATGACATGAATGTATATTTACTTGCTTGATTCTTCTGAGATCGTGTTAATTGTTGATAACTGCGGAAGAAACGGAAGAATCATTGCTTTGCTGCATTCTGCTCCAACAGGCGAGTGAGCAAACATACAATGTGGGTGAAAATTTACTTTGAGCGAGTTTCTCGTCGAGAAAGAATACACTACGTACACAATCACAGAAGCACAACATAAATGACTTCAAAGTACATTTATGTGCATGATTCTGCAGAAATAAATTGAATGTGTATTTACTTGCTTCGTTCTTCTGAGATCGTGTTAATTGTTGGAAACTGCGATGGGAACGAAAGGGTCTTTGCTTTGCTTCATTCTGCTATATCAGACAACTAAGGAATCATGCAAAAAACGCAATCGTTGTGAAAATTTACTTTGAGCGAGATTTTCGTCGAGAAAGCATACACTACGTACACAATCACCGAAGCACAACATAAATTACTTCAAAGTACATTTATGTGCATGATTCTGCAGAAATGACATGAATGTATATTTACTTGCTTCATTCTTATGATATCGTATTTACTGTTGGAAACTGCGATGAAAACGGAAGAATCTTTGCTTTGATGCATTCTGCTCGAACAGGCGAGTAAGTAATCATTCAAAAAACACAAACGTTTTGACAATTTACTTTGAGCGAGATTTTCGTCGAGAAAGCATACACTACGTACACAATCACAGAGGCACAACTTAAATGACTTCAAAGTACACTTATGTGCATGATTCTGCAGAAATGACATGAATGTATATTTACTTGCTTCGTTCTTCTGAGATCGTGTTAATTGTTGGAAACTGCGATAGGAACGAAAGAATCTTTGCTTTGCTGCATTCTGCTATATCAGACGAGTAAGGAATCATGCAAAAAACGCAATCGTTTTGAAAATTTACTTTGAGCGAGATTTTCGGCGAGAAAGCATACACCACGTACAAAAGCACAGACGCACAACATAAATGACTTCAAAGTACATTTACGTGCATGATTCTGCAGAAATGACATGAATTTATATTTACTTGCTTGATTCTTCTGAGATCGTGTTAATTGTTGATAACTGCGGAAGAAACGGAAGAATCATTGCTTTGCTGCATTCTGCTCCAACAGGCGAGTGAGCAAACATACAATGTGGGTGAAAATTTACTTTGAGCGAGATTTTCGTCGAGAAAGAATACACTACGTACACAATCACAGAAGCACAACATAAATGACTTCAAAGGACATTTACGTGCATGATTCTGCAGAAATGAATTGAATGTGTATTTACTTGCTTCGTTCTTCTGAGATCGTGTTAATTGTTGGAAACTGCGATGGGAACGAAAGGATCTTTGCTTTGCTTCATTCTGCTATATCAGACAACTAAGGAATCATGCAAAAAACGCAATCGTTGTGAAAATTTACTTTGAGCGAGATTTTCGTCGAGAAAGCATACACTACGTACACAATCACAGAAGCACAACATAAATTACTTCAAAGTACATTTATGTGCATGATTCTGCAGAAATGACATGAATGTATATTTACTTGCTTCATTCTTATGATATCGTATTTACTGTTGGAAACTGCGATGAAAACGGAAGAATCTTTGCTTTGATGCATTCTGCTCGAACAGGCGAGTAAGTAATCATTCAAAAAACACAAACGTTTTGACAATTTACTTTGAGCGAGATTTTCGTCGAGAAAGCATACACTACGTACACAATCACAGAGGCACAACTTAAATGACTTCAAAGTACACTTATGTGCATGATTCTGCAGAAATGACATGAATGTATATTTACTTGCTTCGTTCTTCTGAGATCGTGTTAATTGTTGGAAACTGCGATAGGAACGAAAGAATCTTTGCTTTGCTGCATTCTGCTATATCAGACGAGTAAGGAATCATGCAAAAAACGCAATCGTTTTGAAAATTTACTTTGAGCGAGATTTTCGGCGAGAAAGCATACACCACGTACAAACGCACAGACGCACAACATAAATGACTTCAAAGTACATTTACGTGCATGATTCTGCAGAAATGACATGAATGTATATTTACTTGCTTGATTCTTCTGAGATCGTGTTAATTGTTGATAACTGCGGAAGAAACGGAAGAATCATTGCTTTGCTGCATTCTGCTCCAACAGGCGAGTGAGCAAACATACAATTTGGGTGAAAATTTACTTTGAGCGAGATTTTCGTCGAGAAAGAATACACTACGTACACAATCACAGAAGCACAACATAAATGACTTCAAAGTACATTTATGTGCATGATTCTGCAGAAATGAATTGAATGTGTATTTACTTGCTTCGTTCTTCTGAGATCGTGTTAATTGTTGGAAACTGCGATGGGAACGAAAGGATCTTTGCTTTGCTTCATTCTGCTATATCAGACAACTAAGGAATCATGCAAAAAACGCAATCGTTGTGAAAATTTACTTTGAGCGAGATTTTCGTCGAGAAAGCATACACTACGTACACAATCACAGAAGCACAACATAAATGACTTCAATGTAGATTTATGTGCATGATTCTGCAGAAATGACATGAATGTATATTTACTTGCTTCATTCTTCTGAGATCGTGTTAATTGTTGGAAACTGCGATGGGAACGAAAGAATCTTTGGTTTGCTGCATTCTGCTATATCAGACGAGTAAGAAATCATGCAAAAAACACAATCGTTTTGAAAATTTACTTTGAGCGAGATTTTCGGCGAGAAACCATACACCACGTACAAAAGCACATAACCACAACAAAAGTGACTTCAATGTAGATTTAAGTGCATTATTCTGCAGAAATGACATGGATGTATATTTACTTGCTTCATTCTGATTATATCGTATTTACTGTTGGAAACTGCGATGAAAACGGAAGAATCTTTGCTTTGATGCATTCTGCTATATCACACGAGTAAGAAATCATGCAAAAAACACAATCGTTTTGAAAATTTAATTTGAGCGAGATTTTCGTCGAGAAAGCATACACTACGTACACAATCACAGAAGCACAACAAAAGTGACTTCAAAGTACATTTACGTGCATGATTCTGCAGAAATGACATGGATGTATATTTACTTGCTTCATTCTGATTATATCGTATTTACTGTTGGAAACTGCGATGAAAACGGAAGAATCTTTGCTTTGCTGCATTCTGCTATATCAGACGAGTGAGCAAACATACAATGTGGGTGAAAATTTACTTTGAGCGAGATTTTCGTCGAGAAAGAATACACTACGTACAAAAGCACAGATGCACAACATAAATGACTTCAATGTAGATTTATGTGCATGATTCTGCAGAAATGACATGAATGTATATTTACTTGCTTCATTCTTCTGAGATCGTGTTAATTGTTGGAAACTGCGATGGGAACGAAAGAATCTTTGCTTTGCTGCATTCTGCTATATCAGACGAGTAAGGAATCATGCAAAAAACACAATCGTTTTGAAAATTTACTTTGAGCGAGATTTTCGGCGAGAAACCATACACCACGTAGAAAAGCACATAACCACAACAAAAGTGACTTCAATGTAGATTTACGTGCATGATTCTGCAGAAATGACATGGATGTATATTTACTTGCTTCATTCTGATTATATCGTAATTACTGTTGGAAACTGCGATGAAAACGGAAGAATCTTTGCTTTGATGTATTCTGCTCGAACAGACGAGTTAGGAATCATGCAAAAAACACAATCGTTTTGAAAACTTATTTTGAGCGAGATTTTCGGCGAGAAAGCATACACCACGTATGCTGCATGACACCATTTATGTGCATGATTCTGCAGAAATGACATGAATGTATATTTACTTGCTTCGTTCTTCTGAGATCGTGTTAATTGTTGGAAACTGCAATGGAAACGAACGAATCTTTGCTTTGCTTCATTCTGCTATATCAGACGAGTAACGAATCATGCAAAAAACGCAATCGTTTTGAAAATTTACTTTGAGCGAGATTTTCGTCGAGAAAGCATACACTACGTACACAATCACAGAAGCAGAACATAAATGACTTCCAAGTACATTTATGTGCATGATTCTGCAGAAATGACTTGAATGTGTATTTACTTGCTTCGTTCTTCTGAGATCGTGTTAATTGTTGGAAACTGCGATGGGAACGAAATAATCTTTGCTTTGCTGCATTCTGCTATATGACACGAGTAAGGAATCATGCAAAAAACACAATCGTTTTGAAAATTTACTTTGAGCGAGATTTTCGGCGAGAAAGCATACACCACGTACACAAGCACAGACGAACAACATAAATGACTTCAAAGTACATTTACGTGCATGATTCTGCAGAAATGACATTAATGTATATTTACTTGCTTGATTCTTCTGAGATCGTGTTAATTGTTGGAAACCGCGGTCGAAACGGAAGAATCATTGCTTTGCTGCATTCTGCTCCAACAGGCGAGTGAGCAAACATACAATGTGTTGAAAATGTACTTTGAGCGAGCTTTTCGTCGAGAAAGAATACACAACGTACAAAATCACAGAAGCACAACATAAATGACTTCAATGTAGATTTATGTGCATTATTCTGCAGAAATGACATGAATGTATATTTACTTGCTTCGTTCATCTGAGATCGTGTTAATTGTTGGAAACTGCGATGGGAACGAAATATTCTTTGCTTTGCTGCATTCTGCTATATTACACGAGTAAGGAATCATGCAAAAAACACAATCGTTTTGAAAATTTACTTTGAGCTAGATTTTCGTCGAGAAAGCATACACTACGTACAAAAGCACAGACGCACAACATAAATGACTTCAAAGTACATTTACGTGCATGATTCTGCAGAAATGACATGAATGTATATTTACTTGCTTCATTCTTCTAAGATCGTGTTAATTGTTGGAAACTGCGGTAGAAACGGAAGAATCATTGCTTTGCTGCATTCTGCTCCAACAGGCGAGTGAGCAAATATACAATGTGGGTGAAAATGTACTTTGAGCGAGCTTTTCGTCGAGAAAGAATACACTACGTACAAAATCACAGAAGCACAACATAAATGACTTCAATGTAGATTTATGTGCATTATTCTGCAGAAATGACATGAATGTATATTTACTTGCTTCATTCTTCTGAGATCGTGTTAATTGTTGGAAACTGCGATGGAAACGAAATAATCTTTGCCTTGCTTCATTCTGCTATATCAGACTTGTAAGGAATCATGCAAAAAACACAATCGTTTTGAAAATTTACTTTTAGCGAGATTTTCGTCGATAAAACATACACTACGTACACAATCACAGAGGCACAACTTAAATGACTTCAAAGTACATTTACGTGCATGATTCCGCAGAAGTGACATAAATGTATATTTACTTGCTTCGTTCTTCTGAGATCGTGTTATTTGTGGGAAACTGCGGTAGAAACGGAAGAATCATTGCTTTGCTGCATTCTGTTCCAACAGGCGAGTGAGCAAACCTACAATGTGGGTGAAAATTTACTTTGAGCGAGATTTTCGTCGAGAAAGAATACACTACGTACAAAAGCACAGACGCACAACATAAATGATTTCAATATAGATTTATGTGCATGATTCTGCAGAAATGACATGAATGTATATTTACTTGCTTCGTTCTTCTGATATCGTGTTAATTGTTGGAAAGTGCGGTAGAAACGGAAGAATCATTGCTTTGCTGCATTCTGCTCCAACAGGCGAGTGAGCAAACCTACAATGTGGGTGAAAATTTACTTTGAGCGAGATTTTCGGCGAGAAAGCATACACTACGTACAAAAGCACAGAAGCACAACATAAATGACTTCAAAGTACATTTACGTGCATGAATCTGCAGAAATGACATGAATGTATATTTACTTGCTTCATTCTTCTCAGATCGTGTTAATTGTTGGAAACTGCGGTAGAAACGGAAGAATCATTGCTTTGCTGCATTCTGCTCCAACAGGCGAGTGAGCAAACCTACAATGTGGGTGAAAATTTACTTTGAGCGAGATTTTCGGCGAGAAAGCATACACTACGTACAAAAGCACAGACGCACAACATAAATGACTTCAAAGTACATTTACGTGCATGAATCTGCAGAAATGACATGAATGTATATTTACTTGCTTCATTCTTCTCAGATCGTGTTAATTGTTGGAAACTGCGGTAGAAACGGAAGAATCATTGCTTTGCTGCATTCTGCTCCAACAGGCGAGTGAGCAAACCTACAATGTGGGTGAAAATTTACTTTGAGCGAGATTTTCGGCGAGAAAGCATACACTACGTACAAAAGCACAGACGCACAACATAAATGACTTCAAAGTACATTTACGTGCATGAATCTGCAGAAATGACATGAATGTATATTTACTTGCTTCATTCTTCTCAGATCGTGTTAATTGTTGGAAACTGCGGTAGAAACGGAAGAATCATTGCTTTGCTGCATTCTGCTCCAACAGGCGAGTGAGCAAACAGACAATGTGGGTGAAAATTTACTTTGAGCGATATGTTCGTCGAGAAAGCATACACTACGTATACAATCACAGAAGCACAACATTAATTACTTCAAAGTACATTTATGTGCATGATTCTGCAGAAATGACATGAATGTGTATTTACTTGCTTCGTTCTTCTGAGATCGTGTTAATTGTTGGAAACTGCGATGTGAACGAAATAAACTTTGCTTTGCTGCATTCTGCTATATCACACGAGTAAGGAATCATGCAAAAAACACAATCGTTTTGAAAATTTACTTTGAGCGAGAGTTTCGGCGAGAAAGCATACTGTACAAAAGCACAGACGCACAACATAAATGACTTCAAAGTACATTTACGTGCATGATTCTGCAGAAATGACATGAATGTATATTTACTTGATTCATTCTTCTGAGATCGTGTTAATTGTTGGAAACTGCGGTAGAAACGGAAGAATCATTGCTTTGATGCATTCTGCTATATCAGACGAGTGAGCAAACATACAATGTGGGTGAAAATTTACTTTGAGCGAGATTTTCGTCGAGAAAGAATACACTACGTACAAAATCACAGAAGCACAACATAAATGACTTCAATGTAGATTTATGTGCATTATTCTGCAGAAATGACATGAATGTATATTTACTTGCTTCGTTCTTCTGAGATCGTGTTAATTGTTGGAAACCTCGGTAGAAACGGAAGAATCATTGCTTTGCTGCATTCTGCTCCAACAGGCGAGTGAGCAGACATACAATGTGGGTGAAAATTTACTTTGAGCGAGATTTTCGTCGAGAAAGAATACACTACGTACACAATCACAGAAGCACAAGGTAAGTGACTTCAATGTAGATTTACGTGCATTATGCTGCAGAAATGACATGAATGTATATTTACTTGCTTCGTTCTTCTGAGATCGTGTTAATTGTTGGAAACTGCGGTAGAAACGGAAGAATCATTGCTTTGATGCATTCTGCTATATCAGACGAGTGAGCAAACATACAATGTGGGTGAAAATTTACTTTGAGCGAGATTTTCGTCCAGAAAGAATACACTACGTACAAAAGCACAGAAGCACAACATAAATGACTTCAATGTAGATTTATGTGCATGATTCTGCAGAAATGACATGATTGTTTATTTACGTGCTTCATTCTTCTAAGATCGTGTTAATTGTTGGAAACAGCGATTGAAACGGAAGAATCATTGCTTTGCTGCATTCTTCTCCAACAGGCGAGTGAGCAAACATACAATGTGGGTGAAAATTTACTTTGAGCGAGTTTTTCGTCGAGAAAGAATACACTACGGAGAAAAACACAGAAGCACAACATAAATGACTTCAATGTAGATTTATGTGTATGATTCTGCAGAAATGACATGAATGTATATTTACTTGCTTCATTCTTCTGAGATCGTGTTAATTGTTGGAAACCGCGATGGGAACGAAAGAATATTTGCTTTGCTGCATTCTGCTATATCAGACGAGTAAGGAATCATGCAAAAAACACAATCGTTTTGAAAATTTACTTTGAGCGAGATTTTCGGCGAGAAAGCATACACCGCGTACAAAAGCACAGACGCACAACATACATGACTTCAAAGTACATTTACGTGCATGATTCTGCAGAAATTACATGAATGTATATTTACTTGCTTCATTCTTCTGAGATCGGGTTAATTGTTGGAAACCGCGGTCGAAACGGAAGAATGATTGCTTTGCTGCATTCTGCTCCAACAGGCGAGTGAGCAAACATACAATGTGGGTGAAAATTTACTTTGAGCGAGATTTTCGTCGAGAAAGAATACACTACGTGCACAACATAAATGACTTCAATGTAGATTTATGTGCATGATTATGCAGAAATGACATGAATGTATATTTACTTGCTTCGTTCTTCTGAGATCGTGTTAATTGTTGGAAACTGCGATGAAAACGAAAGAATCTTTGCTTTGCTGCATTCTGCTATATCAGACGACTAAGGAATCATGCAATAAACGCAATCGTTTTGAAAATTTACTTTGAGCGAGATTTTCGGCGAGAAAGCATACACTACGTACACAATCACAGAAGCACAACGTAAATGACTTCAAAGTAGGTTTATGTGCATGATTCTGCAGAAATGACATGAATGTATATTTACTTGCTTCATTATTCTGAGATCGTGTTAATTGATGGAAACTGTGATGGAAACAGAAGAATCTTTGCTTTGCTCCATTCTACTATATCAGACGATTAAGTCATCATTCAAAAAACACAATCCATTTGAAAATTTACTTTGAACGACATTTTCGTCGAGAAAGCACACACTACGTACACAATCACAAAGGCACAACATAAATTACTTCAAAGTACATTTATGTGCATGGTTCTGCAGAAATGACATGAATGTATATTTACTTGCTTCGTTCTTCTGAGATCGTGCTAATTGTTGGAAACTGCGATGGGAACGAAATAATATTTGCTTTGCTGCATTCTGCTATATCAGACGAGTAAGGAATCATGCAAAAAACACAATCGTTTTGAAAATTTACTTTGAGCGAGATTTTCGGCGAGAAAGCATACACCACGTACAAAAGCACAGAAGCACAACATAAATGACATCAAAGTACATTTACGTGCATGATTCTGCATTAATGTCATGAATGTATATTTACTTGCTTCATTCTTCTGAGATGGTGTTAATTGTTGGAAACTGCGGTAGAAACGGAAGAATCATTGCTTTGCTGCATTCTGCTCCAACAGGCGAGTGAGCAAACATACAATGTGGGTGAAAATTTACTTTGAGCTAGATTTTCGTCGAGAAAGAATACACTACGTATAAAAGCACAGAAGCACAACATAAATGACTTCAATGTAGATTTACGTGCATAATTCTGCAGAAATGACATGATTGTTTATTTACGTGCTTCATTCTTCTAAGATCGTGTTAATTGTTGGAAACAGCGATTGAAACGTGAGAATCTTTGCTTTGCTGCATTCTGCTCGAACAGGCTAGTAAGTAAGCATGCAAAAAACACAACCATTTTGAAAATTTAGTTTGAGCGAGATTTTCGTCCAGAAAGAATACACTACCCACAAAATAGCAGAAGCACAGCAGATGTGATAGCAATGTACATTTACGTGCATCATTCAGCAGAAATGATATGACTGTATAGTTACTTGCTTCATTATTCTGAGAACATGTTGGTAACTGCGATGGAAACGGAAGAATCGTTGCTTTGCTTCATTCTGCTATATCAGACGAGTAAGTAATCATTCAAAAAACGCAATCGTTTTAAAAATTTACTTTGAGCGAGATTTTCGTCGAGAAAGCATACACTACGTACACAATCACAGAAGCACGGCATAAATGAATGCAAAGTACATTTAAGAGCATGATTCTGCAGAAATGACATGAATGTACATTTACTTGCTTCATTCTGATGAAGCAAGTATAAATATACTTGCTTCATCAGAATGAAGCAAGTATATTTACTTGCTTCATTCTGAAGCAAGTAAATATACTTGCTCCGGGATCGGATAGGTACCGGATACTTATCCGATATCGGATACGTATCCGGTATCGGATACCTAACCGATACCTATCTGTATCGGATAGGTATCATCCGATACAGATGATTCCTATCATTGTGTATCATCTCAAACTTATCCACATGCCATCTGCCACATGACAGCCGATTCCACGATTCTGTGTATCTGCTTGCAGACATCTGCTTGCAGTTGGGCAAAGTCCTCCTCACTATTTACCTAACTTTGTATCATTTGCAAAATTAGATGCTCTGAAACATTACCTGCTGTGCTTTGCTGCTCACCATCATGTTTATCCGCATAATGAATGCTAAACTTGCATATCTCATGCCACAAAATAGTTTTCCTCTGTAGAGTATTTTCCAAACTAAACTGCCCTGGGGAAAATGTGTATACACACTATTTCGGAATGTAATCCCCTCTGGGTTTGTGTTTCATTTCCAGTTCCTCAGCCTAGGATATCAAAGGTGCTCTGAGTCAATATTGAATCTCAGACTTGGACAGCCGTTCCTATTCCTATACATGTCACTGTATTTAGACTTCCTTCCTGGATCGTGGCTTCGGTTATTTGTGGAGATTTGCTGCAAGGACACCAGTTGGAAGCTTGCCAGATGTTGCGCTGAATCACAATCATTCAGTGTTTCGCATTTTGAAATACAGACGAATTCAATCACACAATCCATACTGGGTACACTGTAATGCAAAGAGGTCTACACGTTAGGCAGTTATACAACCAAATACCGATCAGTCACTAACAATCATTAATTTCCAATCAAACTGAACCTCATGGTAGCTATTCAAAATATTTTTGAACAGTTTATTGCAATGTCAGAAGTCATCCACTTTACCCAATAGAGATACTGAACAGCTACCCAGTCTCCACTCATGAAATTTAGTATCCGACGAATATCTGCAACAGCAGCTGAAATACCTGCCCATGTCTAGATGGAAGACGGGTGAAAAACTGAAGGGCGTGACACTGCGTTGCCTTAACCCCTTGAAGTGAGTTTCCTTCCCAACAGCACGAGTAGTTTGATTGCAAAGACGTTGGTCCCAGCCCTGTGTATTTTGTGGCCTATCCATTTTGTACAGTTTCCACCTGCCCCTGAAGTGATACGATACAGGAATCCGAAGCATTGATTTTTGAACTAGGCTTGTGCTTGATGATGCCACATTGAAACTCATTTACACGACACATTGGAAATCACTAAATTCGAAGATCTACCATTTAGTTTTATTATTCGCATCTTCTGTTACATTCCTCATAGCATGTCAGCCCTTTTTGTTTTCCAACAACCCAGATCCCAACAGGGATCATTTTGATTGGATGTTCTCCTTGTACATATTTTTGTTTCGCCCGTTCTGTGATGTCTTCAACACCAGCAGCAGGGCTGCAATATAAAATCTTAGACTCACGATTTCGATTTTGGAAACTTAGACTCTTGTATCCGCAATGAAAATCGCATTTAAACACTTCCCGATGTCCCACTGTTCATCTGAATTGCTTTCCACTACACTACCCATGAGTTGTCAACACCCACATCAGTACTCAGTACAACGACGGGTTTGTGACTGGCACACATTTGGGGGATTTATGCAATGCCATTCCCCTCTTCCTACTTTACCACGCATTCTCTGTTCCTTTCAACCCTCGTTCTCTGTGGAGTGAACACATCCTTAAACATTTTGTGAATGAAATCCTCAGCCTCCGGTATCCAATTGAGTGCCCCCAGACTCTCTTCCAGTAGAGAAATCTTGGGATGAAGCTAGAGCAGCGGGAGCCACCCCTTACAAACCTGATTGTCCAGGTTGCACGAAGCATCCTGGAGTTCCCAAATAACACATACCGCGCAGCCGACGTTTCATAGCTGTCCAGCGATGTTCACCGACATGTTTTATTAATACTACTTTCAATATTGCATAATATATATTATGCAACTTCACGCCTAGTTCCCTCTCTGAACTTAATTCCCTCTTTCACCCAATTCATTTTCACGATAAGCCCGCGTCGTTCATAGAATCATATAATCATAGAATCTTACGGCACGAAAGGGGACTATTCGGCACATCAAGTCTTTGCCGACTGTTTACAGTTCTCTCCCCATAAACTCGCAAACGCGTCCTCCCGATTTAAGCGTCTCTTTCAAAAGTTGTTATCGAATCGGCCTCCCCTAACTTTTCAGGCAATGCATTTCAGATTCGAGGAACTCGCTGACTGAAAATACTTCTTCTCATCTCCCATCTGCTTCTTTTCGAAACAACTTAAATCTGTGACTACGAGTCATTGGTACTCCCACCCGTGGACACAATTTTTTCTCTATCCACTCTGACGAATCCCCTCATGATCTTAATAACCACTATCATTTCTCCTCGCAACCTTCTCTATTCCACTGAGAATCAACCTAGCGCCTCCTGCCTTTCCTGATAGCTGACGTCCCTCATTCCTGTTACCATCCTTGCAAATCTCCTCTGCACCCTTTCCAATAAATGAGCACTTGTCCTGCAATCTAGAGAAACCAAGATGACGCAACCTGTGTTCGAATCTAAGCAGCTCGGGGCGAAACCGTGTGCAAATTCCCTTACTCCACACGACTAATAACAACCCATCCACTAAAACCTCACTAATAAAATTGGTCATTTCCATCCACAACTGTTTGTGTGGGACGATGCTGTCAGCAATTGGCTGCCGCGATTCGCCCACAAACATACAGTCAATTCACTTTAGAGTACATTCTGTGAAGCGCTTCGGCGCTTTTTATACAATAATATAATTATGATATTATTACATGAGTCAATCATGTAGAGTCAGCGTGGATATTTGAAGGTTTCGTCATATCTGAAGAATATAGCTTAATTAGTTGAGTATGCCATCTATATGATACACAAGACACTGGTAGTAAGCGAGAAACTGAAAATACCTGTGCAGATCAGCATTAATCTAAGTGAGTTTTAAGGACAGGACTGAAAGCATCAGTGGCCGACCCATGATCCTATATCCTAGACTGTCTACAGATGTCTTCTATATAAATGTAGCGAAGGCATTTGATCAGCAAGTACCTGATTTTTAGGAAATTGGGAATCTGTCCGGGGAAATTAATTATTTCAAAAGAAACGATAGAGTTATCGCCAACTCCATCACTGTTTGTGGTGCCCTGGTGTAGTTTACCCGCAAGCGATCAATTTAACAGTGACTTCTGTGAAGCAGGTTGAGACATGAGGACTTGATAACGCACGATCTGAAATACAAGCATTTCTATAATTATTCTGTATGTAATGTTGGTAATGTTATCAAGGTGTTTGGAGCATTTTTGTTTGAATCGAGTTGATGTACTCCTGAACCGTGACCTGTCAGAATGGCGAATCAGGCTGTAGTGGCTTAATAATCTACTCCAGTTGCATTGAAAATATGGTTTTATAGATGAGACTAATGCGTGGGTGAGGAACACAGCGGCCTGAAGTGAGATGCAATGGGGGCTCCCGGCAATGTTGTGGAGGTGGCGGAATGTAGAACGTCATGGCATGAAGGCGGCATTAAAAGCAACGGTACCACAACAACAACACCAAAAGTATACTGATAGAGCGTCCTTCATGTTGGGAGGACGTTTCCTGCTGTTTTCTGCCTATTTCATCCCCCCCCCCCCCCCCCCCAGTCCCCCTACCGACAACACCCCAGTTTGCTGCACATCTGCTGGGCAGTCAGACTGCTGGTCAACTTCACAATGGAGGAAACCAAGTCAGTGCAACTGGGAGGAAGTGCAGCGAGAGAGGCTCTAACCAAGTTTTACTCACTTCATCTATACATTAATATCTTATCCACCATCCTGTAAATGTGCAAAATTAAAGTTATTATCATCTTCGAGGAGATAATTCTGAATAATAGAAATCCATTGAATAAGAACCCAGGGAATAATTTCATTTACTTTTCCTCTTCCTCTGAGATGTTGAGGGATTTTCAATTGTGTGACAAAGTGGGAGACTGCAGGAAGCAGAGAAACTGCGACGGAAAATTGGGCTTCACTGTGTCCACACATAGGGGTGAAACTACCTTTGATTCTACATTGGATAAAAGGGATCATATTAATTGACTCAAGCACATTCTTTTCTGCCCTTTGAATCCAACACAATATTTTCGAAATTGAAGCTTTACGATTATCTGAAATTCTATCAATATGTGAAAATTCAGAGTCAAGCATGACAGTATAAGTGGAGTCTCCTTGGATGTGAACCCTCTACAATGTCATGCCTTGGCAATGGACTGTCGGAATCCAGAACAGTCAAGGAATATTCCCAGTCAACTCCTGGTAACCCTGCAGATATTCCCAGTCAGTTCCTCCTAAACAAAGCCGTAATGGTCAGGGCGGTCCTGGTTAATCAGCGAAATTAGCAAATACGTGGTTTTACGTGAAATGCCTCCAGCTGCACCTCAAACGAAAAATCTCTGGTCGCCATGTCTTGGGTGCGACCAATCTGCATCTAATATTTTCCATAATTAGTGTATGTTTCCATCACTAAACAAAGGGTATGGATGGAGTTTTACTGTATCACAAATGAGTGTATAGAGTGCTAAATATCCTCCACAGGACACGTAGAGGGAGCTTCAGTTTGTCCCTAAATCTGACCTGGTATGCACTCACAGTGTAGCGGTAGATTTACTGGTTCTCTAAGACTGACGTGGGATTGTAGTCAGACGGACGCACAGTGTAGAACGATCTTTGCTGTCTCTAATCTTGAACTGGAATTGTCGATGCACAGTGTAGAGATAGCTTCACTCTGACACTAACCCTGATATGGTAGTGCAGTCAGACAACCTAAGCGATGCGGTACTATTGATCTAACCCATATCCGATCGTACAGACCGACACTACAGTATTCATACAGAATAAGTATCATGTATCCTCTGGATCTGTGCCATCTGAGTCTTGCTCATCTGTTTCGAGGGAGTTTTCCAGTTTTGGACGAAATAAACAATGCGTTGAAGCCTAATGAACCCAACAGGTCAGATGTTTAATATAATATTTTATTTGTTTTCACATCAACGAGCAGAAAATACATTTTTTACAAATCTGAGAAGATACAGTGGTCCATTACATTAAGCAAGATTTGATCCGAACCTATTTCAGATTTAAGGTCTAAATTACACCTTCTTTTCTCTTCTCGTTTGTCGTCTTTGTTCTAAATGGAAAAGCTGACCGTCTTTATGTTATTGTTTGTATCTAACTGTAGGTTTACTTCAGAATGATCGGAGAATACGCTTCCACATTTACCCCTACTCTAATATCATCCATGTGTTACTGTTGTATCCAGCTTTAGCCCTGATATCAGACGACGATTATACTTTATCTCATCCGACATTTTTTCTCCTTATTGTTTATCATGTATGAACACGCTACTTTAACATATCAATTTTGCTTTCCTTTCGGTATCGTCATTGACTATTCTTTGGGCTCAAATCGTTCCATTTTGGCTCATGTCGACAATACGAGATGCTTTCTGTCTTAACTTTCAGTCTCTCACACTTACCGGGTGGATGGACAGACTAGCAATTCCTTACTTCTGTGCAATACAACAGATTGCACTTTTAATGACATAATGCAACAATTAGAGTGAATGGAAACTTCAGTGTTCTGTAAATCTGCTCTCTGAATTTCGTCTGGGTAACCGCGTAAATACACGTGTTTGTGCAGGAACTCAAAAGCTGCAGAATATAACCAGTTTGCCAGGCAATAAACAAATGGTTATTAGTGCCTGGATAGAAATGCGTTTTAGAAATTCGCCAATATAAGAAAACTAAAACATATGTCATGGATAATAAAATGAAACTGGTGGTAACAGCAAACAGTAAAACTATGGACTTTCTTCTGTTCTTCATCTCTGGATCAATATCCTTCCCACCTCTATTCCTGTCCCAATCACTGTGTTTCCGCAATCTCCCGCGGGCTCGACTGGCCACCAGTATGTGGCTCACAGTCACTGCGTTCAGCAGCAAAATCAAAATGAATGGGAGAATTGGGGTTAATATATAATTAAACGTGTCAAACACTGCCCATGTTCGAGATATGTGATAACTTGATTTAGGTTCGCACCCCATTGGGATATTTTTAAATGTGTACTGAGGTTCAACTATAAAACCCCAGGGAATGTTTGTCACGAAGCAAAGTACACTCAATATGGCTATCACTGCACCTGATATTTTTTGTGAACAATATTTTCTTTTTAGATTTTGGCAACAAATCGCAACATATCGGTCAAAGGTGAAAGCCACAGTGAACCAGACAGAGATTGCAGATGTTGAAGCAGCCAGGACCATCAGTACTCGACACACAGGTGTAATCAACACAAACGGATTTCGAAAATAAAAAGGAATGACTCGATAGAAAATAACAGATATGATAATCACCATCAGATCTGCTGTTGCCATGGCCACCAGATAGTAAGTGACACATTTTGTGAGACCGCAGCTTCCTCGAGACAGGATCACAATCGACACCAAGTTAGCTACAGAGGGATAGAGAGAGAAATGTAAACACAATATTACAACAAATTACATTGCCTTAATGTATATTGCTGAATTGAACACCATGCCAAAAAATCTAAAGCAAGAGACTTGCTGCCAGCACAGCTGACGGCTGTCTCTCTAGTATCGAAACCTAAATTTATGGATTTAAAACGCCAAACTGAAAATCTGCCTCTCCGAGTTACAAAGCCACGGAAACCGATATATAAATATAGACACAGACAAAAATATACAGATATAAGCAGACAGACAAAAATATACAGAAAAAGAGATGCAGAGATACAAAGAAACACAGAGCGATACACACACCGAGATAAACAGAATAAGAGCGAGATACGCACACAGGGAGAGAGCGAGATAGAGAGTGAGAGAGCGAGATAGAGAGTGAGAGATAGAAGGAAAGATATAGAAAGAGATACAGAGTGATAAAGGCGCATGAGACCAACAACAACTAAACTGCACTTATTTAGCGTTTTTCATTTCGGGAGGACCTCTTAAAGGATTGAACAGTCATGTCAGGGCCCGAGCGGGGGTGAGGAGGGAAGGCAACGTGTAGGGTGAAGCCAGAGGGCGAAACGTTAGTGCGAGGAGCCAAATGTCGAAGAGGAAGGTCTTGAGGTTCCCTCTCTATCCCGCCTTGCAGGAGGAAAGGGAGGAACCGAGGCAGATGGGGCTGCGGGATGGAATTCCGCAGTGTGGGAGCAAAGTGGCTGACAGCCCGGCCACCGATGTTTGCGGGATTAGGGCGGTGGACACGGAGCAGGATTGAGCCTGCTGAACGGAGATTGCGGGAAGGCTGATAGGGAGACAGCGAGTCAGAGAGATAGGCGGTGTCAAGGCCGTGAATGGCATTGAAAGTAAGGATGAAGATCTTGAATTCGATCCACTGGGGGATGTGGAGCCAGTGGAGAAGGGCGAGTGTGGCAGCGATGTGGTCGCGAAGCCTGATATGGGAGAGTACACGAGCTGGAGAATTCTGAATGAAAAAGAAGGCACAATATCAAATGATACCGAACGAGACTCACGGAGAGCATGTGATAGAAATCGTGAGTTAGAGAAAGAGAGGGAGAGACACAGCGAGCTGGAGAGACAGAGAAACAGGGAAACATCAAGAGACGCACAGAAGCAGAGAGCCACAACGATACACACTAGAAGCAGACAAAGAGACAGACACAGAAAGATAATCGCTGAGTTACATGGAAACAAGGAAAGGTACATGCATCTCGATACACAGGAAACAGACAGAGATACGCACATGCTGGGAGAGAGCGATAGATGAGAGATAACGACAGGCAGGGAAAGGGAGAGAGAGAGACAAGCATTTGCATGCACACCAGAAGATGCAAAAACAAATCGAAATATACCCAAATGGAAGGAAAACGATGGATAGTTCTGGAGATTGAGAGAGAGAGAGACAGAGAGAGAGAGAAGGAGGGAGATACAAAGCTACTCAGAAACAGAGAGAGAAATGCAGATGGTAAAATAGATATAGAGCGCCACAGTGTAAGAGCCACAGATAGATAGAGAGAGACATAAACACTCTCGGGAAAATGCAATATCAAATAGATACACAGAGACTGAGAAAGTGATAGTGAGAGTTGGAGAGAGAGACAGAGGAAGACAAAACAACATCCACAACAAGTGGCATTTTTATTGCTCCCTCAGCGTGGGTCTCGTTTGTGTGACCCTCCAAAACAGTCGTACTAAAGTGGAGCTTCTGTAACTCAGTCGTTAGAGTATTTGTCTTCCAATTGCGAAACGTTCGGCAACTTCCCTTACTCCGCATGGCTAAGAATAATCCCTCCCCCGCAAAGCAACACAACAATAAAATTGGTCATTTCAATCCACGACTGTATGTCGGGACACTGCTGTGAGCGATTGGCTTCCACGTTTTCCCCCGGAACGATACAGCCAATTCACTTCACAGTTTATCCTATTAGACTTCAAGAAACTGCTTTATCAAATTGAAGACAATTGAATTATATAGGAGTACAATTTGAAACATTGGATTTGTATATAATTCATCCACGTTATGTTTCTGTAAAAAAATAATAGCCATGTCTTTTAAATGTCGCCTTATCACGACTTGTGGACATCTCATAGCCGTTTACAGAAAACATCACACACTGAATTTTACTGTATATGTGAGGGTAAATCAAGGCAGCCAATAGCGCACAGCCTTGTCGCACAATCAGGTGTGGATGGAACTGATAAATTTTACTGTGGTGTGTTTGTTTAGGGATTATTATCAAGCGTTGGCATTAATGAACTTTGCTCAAGGTTTCACCCTGCCTACAATCTAACCCACCTCTTTGGCTTCCATATCCACATTCAAGCAATGACTCGATCTGCCTATCCCCCATCTCAATATCATTGCCCGACTCCGCTACAATCTCACCCCCCAAAGATGATAAAACCCTCATCCATGCATTCATTGCATCCCTTCTCTATTATGCAAACGCTGAGATTGTCGGCCTTTCCAATTCCTAGCTCGAGTGCTTGCAGATAATCTAGAACTCTGCGACACGTGTCTTCTATCGTTCCGAACTCCGTGGCCCCATCTCCACCATCCTTGCTCGACCTCATTGGTTCCCTTTCATCCAGAGGATCTAATTCAGGATCCTGGTCCTCAAATGTAAAGCCCTCCACCACCAGGACGCAACTTACATCCTTCCATTTCGCAGAATATACTGAATTGACTATACTTTACACTTCGCATAGAACGCCAGACAACTCAGTGACCACAAATATGGGCGAATCTGATTTGACATTCAAATGTATGTTGCTGCCTGCTCCAGTTAATAAACTAGTGACTCAGGCAAGAGCACTATTGACAAGCAAGCCAAATAAATTCGATTCTTTTTTTAAAAATTGCAATAACACCTTAACAAATAATAGTAAGACTATTCGAAACTTCTTATGTTCTAACTGAAATCAGTGCTCCTACGGTATCCAGTCACGAGACCGAAAGCACAACTTTCTAATACGTTTGCGCAAGTCAACACTGTTGGATCAGCTAGGCAACTTTACTTCTCTGCAAACTAGTGTAATTAATGAATTATTCAAACAACTTGCCAGGAACTCCAAAGGCAGCGAGAATGGGATAATAAATACGACTTATCCTTTGCATCATCGGAATTTCTATCCCTCACACAGAACTGACGGTGCCTCCTCTTGGTACAGATAGGAGTTCACACTCACAAGAGCGAAACACGCGTCGTGATTTATACCAATGGTGAACGCTTCACTGAGCAGAGTTACTGCATGATCATTGTTGAGATTCAGTCATGCAGAAATCTTGTACTCTCCACGGAGCTTGGTAACCTAGTGCAAGTAGAATTTGTTGTCGCCAGATTGTGGTCATACAGAAAGACTTCGTCATGTTTTCCACATTTGAAGGGATACCATATGTGAAGGGCAGTATCTGAATTAAATTGCAAATATAACTGCTTTTGCTGAAGTATTGAAAGAGAATGTGTTATCCACATACATTGAAGAATGGAAATCACCTGGAATTGAAACCCCTCCTGCTTCCCTCCTGCTTGCCACAGAAAACTGTACTCTCCACAATTACAAACTAACTTCCCTGGTTACACGTATTTTGTTACAAATCGCGGGTTTAGCAACAATAAACAAATATTTCAGACCGGCTTAGTTCTCTACTCTGTGTCAGAAATGCATGGGTTCAAGCCACAACTTTTGACCATTAAAGTATGTGCATCACTCTTGTTCTACCTCCACGGCTAACCCTCACTAGAATCGCCCCACCCCCCCCCATTCCAGATTTTCGCACCAACACCTACCGCCCCACTTGCCCACACTTTCGAGCTGCGAATTAATCAGACCTCGGCAGCTCGTCTCCTCTCTCACATTATGCTCTATAATCCGATCTACCTTCATGCTTTCCCAGCTTCACTGGTTCACTATTTCGCAGAGAATCGAGGACAGAAACAAATGTTTAACGTTAAGGCCTCTTCAGGATGCTTGCCAATGCCTCTCCCAACACACAACCCCGTAACCGCTCACTCTGCTTTTCAAACACTGACTTGCTTCACGTTCGCCGGATTTCCATCACACTAATGGCGATCGTGAATTCAGTATCTCTCCCCAAACTCCGGAACAGAAGACCTTACACTTCGACGAAGCCACAGACAGTCTCCCACACCCACTCCCCGATCTCGCCTCCCATACTGTCGCAAACACACGGATCCTACACCCAAATCATTGATTGCCCATCGCACTGTAACGCATTTCCAATTTCAAGGGCGATATGCAACTATATTGTTGTCCAGTGGGTTCTGCTGTGTGAAAGTGAGCTGCCACAACACTATTTCGAGATCAAATCCATGTGCGAACTTGAAAACCACCAACGTATATGTCAATATGAAGCTGTTGTTTTTCTACGTTTATATAACAGCAATGCTCATTCGACCTTCCGGCGACAACACCAGCACAACTACATAAAAATTAATTAAAATCCTGGGTGTGAATCACTTCCGTTTGGAAATTTGAAAAATAAAGTTACTTCTATTAAAGTGAATGGAAATATGTCTTCGCTGAGTCTTAAACGTTGAACGTACGACATAGGCTCAGAAACCACTACAGGAACACTAGTTGAACATGGGGATGAGTGTAACGTTTTACATAATGTTTTATATTGGAACTCATTTGAGTTTGACGTGTTGACTTTCAATTCGGTTAGTTTATTCATTGGTTGAAGGACAATTGTATAGGGTAATAAAAAGGTAAAAGTAACAGGTCCCACCGAGGTGTGAACTCGGATCACTCGATTCAAATTCCAGAACGCACACCATTAAACCATGGAACCGTTCCACTCAGAATCATCTATTCAAATAATATCGCATTTGTATTGGTTATTTCAAGAACACGATTGTTTCTTCAGCGTTTGAGAATTGTGCTCCACTAGGCTGCTACCTGATCAGTCAGCCATTGGCACTTATCTCGATTAGATGTTAGTATCGATCATATCGTCAAGAATAACTTATCTTCATCTACGCTATATCAAGTTGATGGACTGCGTTTCCTAGGAAAAATGACGAAATCTTATCCTTTGATGGTGTTTAACCTTCTGCACTGCATACTCCACAGCTGTTTGTGGGACGCTGCTGTCTGCAGTTGGCTGTCGTGCTTTGGCCACAAATCCATATTCAATGAACCATTTTACAATAAAGCGCTTTGCCTAGAAATATCCAGAAGATGTGAAAAGCGATGTATCAAACGCAAGGGTTGATTTTGAATATACAGTCATCTCACTTTGCAGTATATCCTGTGTAGCTTTTTGGCTAAGTCATCATCAGCTATATAAAGTGGAAAGATTATTATCATTGCTACAGTAGCGTATTCTGATCAACCGCCCCTCCCCCTTGGGACCCGATCATACTGTATAGCGCTTTGGGTGCGTCCTCCCGACGTACAAGGCAACGTAAGTGCAATTTTGTTGCTGTTGTTGTTACAGTATTTCTGCAGAAAACGTGTTAAGCAATGCGCATCAGCAACCATGAATGCATTGACTAAGATGTTGGCCAGGTTAGAAAGAGTAATTTGATTTATCTTTTTTGAATTTTGTATTGGCGTCTTTTGAAATTACCTGAACGGGTATCATATTAACTACTTATCGTCAACAAGTCATCTCCATCCATTAAAGATTAAACAACTGGAAGAGGACAGCTCAGTTATCGTTCCTTAATGGCTTTGAATTTGATTTTGAATGATTTTATATTCAACAATTACACTTCATGCCTTAAATAGTTACTCGATTCTATTCCTTGCATCTCGATAGTCGATGTAAAAAATATGTTCACCAATTATTTTCATTTTCTCACAAAAGGCAATGAAAAGATTCATTAGCTACTCGGAGTCGATGTGACGGTTAACAAAGGCGACTCAAACATCATTGAGGTGACCCAAAACAAGAATGGAACATGTGTTACATTCAAGGATTACTACTGCCCAGTATATTCCCCGGTAGTCTGTTGGTTAGAATTCGGCACTATCATCGGCGCGGCCCTGGATCGATTCCCGGTCAGGTAGCATTTTATTTAATTTGTTGATAACCGTAGTTTTTATTATTCTTGATTCTGATTGCAGTCAGCCAATCTGTATGGCCACTTCGCTCGTTTATCGTTTTCCAATCCTCCATAAAGTTTTGAGAGGACAAAACTAAGTTGTGAAGAGCATGTATTCGAAGTTTAATAAGCCTCACGGAGAGACAGTCGATATATAAATGTAAATATGCAATATAATGTATGGGTGAGATATTTCCATTCATGTTACAGTTATTTTTTTCTGATCCGATACGAGAGATTGCAGTTTCGAAACTCAGCATAGCTGTGTTTCCAATGCATGAAGTAAAATGTTTTTTGTTTTTTTAAAAAATGATTTATAATGTGATATCTAAAATGCGGTTCACAAATTACCACTTCTGCGCCAGGGACAATTGAAAGATTGTGGCCAGATCCTCTGTTATTTGCAACCTTATTTCCCTCAGTATCCTAAGAATCAATGCGTCTGGACTGGGTGCCTTATCTTCCTGGAACACTGCCAATCATGTTAATAGCTCTACTGGGTGTATTGTTAGATTGTCTACTTTCATAGCGTCTCAACCGTTATTCTGGAGATGGCTGAATCCTCTTCGTTTATGAAGCGCTCTGAGTCGCCGTACGGCGTGGGGGGCGCTATATAAATCGAATCTGTCATTGTTATTGTTGAAGAGAGCTGCAATGTACCAATTCAATACATCAGTCATGCCCTCTTTCTCCACAAGAATAATTCTTCCTTTATCACTAATAAGACATCCCCCCAACGCCCACCTAACATTAACTGGGCAGACACATGGCAGATGAAGTTTAATGCAGAGAAGTGTGAGGTGATGCATTTGGGAGAATAAATGAAGGGAGGCAATATAGGCTAGATAGTACAATTTTAAATGGTGTGAAGGAACAGAGAGACCTGGGGATTTGTGATAGTGACTCGTTGAAGGTGGCAGGACAGGTAGACAAGGCTGTTAAGAATGCATATGGGATACTAGGCTTTATAAATAGGGGTATAGAGTACAAAAGTCAGGAAGTGCTGACTAACCTCTGGAAGACTTTGTTGAGGCCTCAGCTGGAATACTGTGTTCAATTCTGGTCACCACACTACAGAAAGGATGTGAAGACATTGGAAAGGGTACAAAGAAGCTTTACTAGGATGGTGCCAGGATTGAGGGACTTCAGCTATGAGGAGAGGCTAGGTAGGCAATGGTTACTCTCTCTGGAGCAGAGAAGATTGAGGGGAGACCTAATAGAGATTTATAAGATCATGAGGGGTTTCGACAGGGCAAATAGAGAAAAACTGTTTCCACTCGTGGGCGAATCTGTGACTCGTGGTCACAGATTTAAAATAGTTTCAAAGCGAAGTAGAGGGGAGCTGAGGAGAATTTGTTTCACTCAGCGAGTTGTTCGAATCCGGAACGCATTGCGTGAAAAGGTGGTGGAGGCTGATTCGATAAAAACTTTTAAAAGGGAATTAGATCTTTATTTAGGGAGAACAGGTCTATTAGGCTATGGGGAGCGGGCAGGGCAGTGGGATTGAATCGCTCTTTTCAAAGAGCCGGAACAGACTAGATGGGCCGAATGGCCTCCTTTTGTGCCATAAAATTCTATGAATCTATGAATCTATGGAAAACTATCCTGTATTACTTTTTTCCTCGTAAAATATCTCAGGATTCCTTTTATGATAACTGCTAGTATTTTTTCAGCAAAATAATCGTTCCTCTTATTTCCTGTTTCGGTTCTCTTCCATATTGGCTATATTATATAACAGTACCGTCTATATTTTGAAACTTGCATTTGTCATAACCCTCGTTTTACTGTTTTATTTTAATCCCAATCTCTTCTGTCAGCCTGGGATGGTTACATGCCTTACCGATGCACTTTCAAATTATGTATTTGTTCTGTTCCTGAAATACCTCCTCTGTGAATTCTTACCATTGCTCTTTATGTAGTATATTGATATGCTATATATACTTTATATAGTATATTCTGTGAATCGCTTTGGGACATTGATAAGATGTGGAAAGCGCTATATCAAATGCAAGGCTTATTATTAGAGCGCCTTGGGACGTCATCCCGACGTAAAAGGCGCTTCATAAGTTTAAGTTGTTGTTGTTGGTTAGCTTTTTTTTAACCTGCCAATGATTCTTTCCTGTCCAACTTGGTTATGTCACTTGTTAAGCCGAAGCAAACTTTCTTCCAGTGGAAAATCTAAAACTTTTGATTATTTCCTGTACCTTTCCATAAGCACTCTAAACCTAAGAATGTTTTCATCACTGTTGACGAAACGCTCTGATACCAAAACCTGCTCTGTTTTGCGCAGTTTATTCCACAAATCCAGAACTGCTTCTTTCCTCCTTAAATGATTTTCTCCAACAAATATGCAGTCAATTCACTTCATAGTCTAACCAATGAAGCGGTATTAGACATCTAGAATACCTGCAAAGCGCCTTTTCAACATGCAAGGATTATTAGTTTGTTATTACCCGTGAACATATCCGGAATCCTTCTGTATGTAGCTATTTACCCTGCTTTTGTTAAATCAATTTATTTAAAACGAATTGAAATTCGTTATTATCAGTACTCTTTTGCTTTTGGATTTCTCAGACACATGCTTGCATATTTTCCCGACTGTCTCCTTCCGATTATTTGATGGTCATGCGTACGAATTTAAAAAGAAAAGAACTACTTTCCTGCTCCTTACTGTTCCCGAACATATTTTGCTTTCAGACCTTCTAGCACATTGGAAGCGACAGGACCCACAGCACCCACAGCTCAATAGCATTGGCTACACAAACAGTGGGATCCGTTATCACAGAGGGAATGATGGATCACTTGGAGAGGTGTGAGCTTGTCATAGAGAGTTAGCGTGGGGTGGGGGGATTAGTGAAGGGAAGGTTGTGTATCACTAATCTAGATTGACTGTTTTTGAGGCAGTTACTCTTATGCTGGATAAGAAATTGTGGTTTATGTGGAGTTTCAGAAGTTATTTGATAAGAATCAATACACGAGGTTATAGATGTTTTGATAAAGTAGTTACAAACACTATTTCCTCTGGCTGGGGAATCTGGAACAAAGGGGAATCATCTGATAACTAGCAATTAGAATAATTAATTAATATAATTAGAATTTTTATATAATTAGAATTTTTAGAATTATTATTATTGTACTATAATTAGAGCAGAGCCATAGCAGAGCAAGAGCAGAGCATGTTAAGACATGGGAAAGGCTGCAGAGGAGATTTCCAAGATGGTACCAGGAATGAGGGACTTCAGTCATGAAGAAAGGCTAGAGAGGCTGGGTTTATTCTCATTGGAGCAGATAAGAGTACAAGGAGACCCAATAAGAGGTTTTCAAGATCATGAGGGTAGTCGATAGGGTAAACAGGGAAAAAAATGTTTCAAATGGTGGGTGTGTCAGTGATCTGAAAACACAGATTTGAAATAGTTCGTAAAAGATGCAGAGGGGAGCTGAGGAGAGTTTTTTTTTAATTCAGCGAGTTGTTCGAATCTGGAATGCATTGCCTGAAGTGGTGGTGGAGGCCGATTCAATAACAACTTTTAAAAGAGAGGGAGATGTTTATTTGGGGAGGTTCTGGGGAGAGAGAGAAAGAGAGCTGGGGAGTGGGATTGATTTGTTCTTTTCAAAGAACCAGTACAGACTCGACGATCTAAATAGCCTCCTTTCCTGCCGTATGAGTGGGTGGGGGGCTGTGTGTGGATGTGTGATAATAATACTAATAAAAACAATAATAATTGAATACTCACATTGATACAGCAAACATTTATAATAATGTATGAAGTAATTATTGTCATTATATTATTGACAATGATCATTACATTTGATATAGTGTTGTTCACGTCTTATAGATGTCTGACAATTCTTCACAGAACATACTGTGAACTGAATTGACTGTGTATTTTGGGGCCAAACGTGGCAGCCGATTGCGCACAGTAATGACACAACAATCATGGGTTAAAATGACCAATTTAATATTATAACGATAATAATACAAACAAAATAATAACAATATCAGTAACCCATCAAAGTCCACCCTCCACAAGGTGATGGAGACAGTGGGCGTGTCACTGTCACTCTGCTGTCAATCAAAGGTTACCAGGGAGACAGTCGCCTCACTCTCCACCCCCCCCCCCCACCCCCCCACCACACATTACAGGCTCCCAGTGTATAGCATCATGGCTTCACATGTGTGTTGACCGTTGGCGGTGGCTCGAGACGAGGATTGTGAGGGAGGGTGTGTGTGAGGAGGGGGGGTGTGAGGGAGGGGGTGTGAGGGAGGGTGGGTGTGAGGGAGTGTATGTGTGATGGAGGGTGTGTGTGGGAGGGGGTGTGACGGAGGGGGTGTGTGTGAGGGAGGGTGTGTGGGGGAGGGGGTATGTGAGGGAGGAGGTGTTTGTGGGAAGGGGATATGTGAGAGAGGCGTGTGTGTGGGGGAGGGTGTGTTTTGGGGAGGGTATGTGTGAGGAAGGGGGTGCGAGGGAGGAGGTGTGGGGGAGGGTGTGTGTGGGGGAGGGTGTGCGTGAGGGAGGGGATGCACGAGGGAGGGCGTGTGTGAGGGAGGGCGTGTGTGAGGGAGGGCGTGTGTGATGGAGGGTGTGTGAGGGAGGGTGTGTCAGGGAGGGTGTGTGAGGTAGGGTGTATGTGAGGGAAGGTCTGTGTCTGTGGTGAGGTAAGGTGTGTGTGAGGGAGGGTGTGTGTGAGTGAGGATGTGTGTGAGGGTGTGTGTGTTTGGGCTGTGTTTGTGCGGAGGTGAGTGTTTTCAGGGGGTGGGGTGTGTCTCTCTCTCTCTTTGTCTCCCTCTGTGTGTGTGTGTGTGTGTGCGTGTTGTCTCTCTCTACTTCTCTGTGTATGTGTCTCTGTGTATGTGTCCCTTTCTCGATGTCTCTGTGTGTCTCTCTCTCTGTCTATGTGTGTGTCTCTCTCTGTCTATGTGTGTCCCACTCTCTTTGTATATGTGTGTGTCTCTCTCTGTCTCTGTTTGTGTGTCCCTCTCTCTGTGTATATGTCTCTGTCTCTGTCTATGTGTGCGTCTCCCTGTCTCTATCACTATTTGTGTGTCCCTCTCTCTGTGTGTCTCTATCTCTCTCTGTGTCCGTATGTGTGTGTCTCCTTCTCTTTATCCGCGTGTGTCTCCCTCCCTCTCCCTCTCTGTATCTGAGTGTGTATCTCTCTGTCAATGTGTGTGACTCTGTGTGTGTGTTTGTGTGCTTCTCTCTGTCTGTGTTCCCCCATTACCCCAATCCTTGCCCGACTTCACTGGCTTCCTGTACCAGAGAGGATCGACTTCCAAGATCCTCACCCTTGTTTTCAAATCTCTCCACTCCTCCGCACCCCACTATCTCACTGATCTCCTCGCCCTACAACCCAGCACCCGCTGCTTTCGTTCCTCTCTATGTCCCCCGAGTCCTCTCCTCCACCCTCGGCGCCCGTGCCATTAGCCACGATGCCCCGTGGCTCTGAAACTCCCTTCGCATCGCCCCCTCTCTTCCCAGTTTCAGGTCACAGTTGAAGACCTGTCTATGTGACCGAGCTTTTGGTCACCTTCCTGCCCCAGCTCCTGGCTCGGTCCCGGGATCCGCTACTGTGAAGCGCTCTGAGACGCCTTCTGGCGTGGAGGGCGCTATATAAATTGAAGTTGTTGTTGTGTGTGTGTGTGTGTGTGTCCCTGTCTCTCACCTGTAATTGGCTCCATTACAACCAAAATGTAGGATCCAGCACTCTGCAGGACTCTGTATTTGGTGACTGCGCTGTGAGGGTCTCGATTCCCTCTGTGAAGTTGTAATTTTTAGTTCGTTCCCAGAACCGTTGTCTTACAAACAGACCATACACCTTGGATAAGAAAATGTAAAGTTTATTTGCTGTAGGAAGAGCTGATTCTCAGAAGTCAACAGTCTCCAAGTAGAGTACCTGACAGTCAAAATAATGAGCTGCCGGTGGTCAGTTAATGCAGCCTTTTTGTTCCATAAAAAGGCAGGGGTTTGCAGTACACACAAAGACAGTTGCAAAACTATTATCAATCACATGGTTCCAACAACTATTCGAATGGTGACATCACTCAATCCATGTCTCTCTAACAAAGTGAAATGTTAAAAACAAGCTTATCTCCGGATGGCGTCTAGTTTAGAGAATGTCAAGGTTTGCTGGAGTTACTGTTTTCTGCCCCGTGAAATACTCAGATAAGGATGCGACTGGCATTGTGCCAAGTCTGCGTTTGTCAGGACTTGTTTTTTATGTTTAATTGGGTTAATAGTATAGGAGTTACATCTAGGCATAAATGGCTAAATTTTACACTTTCACATTCCCTCCTTTTATCATGAAAGATGTATTTCAGTTATGACGATGAGATGAGCTATCTAGCCCTATATTCTCCAGAATATCGAATAATTAGATGGGGTCTTTTCGTAGCCTATAACAACAACAACAACAAGAACTTCGATTTATATAGCGCCCTCCACGCCAGAAGGCGTCTCAGATCGCTTCACAGTAGCGGATGCCGGGACCGAGCCAGGGGCAGGGGCAGGAAGGTGACCAAAAGCTCGGTCGAAGAGAAAGGTCTTCAACTGTGACCTGAAACTGGGAAGAGAGTGAGCGGGGCGAAGCGAGTGCGGAAGGGTGCTCCAGAGCCTCGGAGCTTAATGGCTAAAGGCACGGCCGCCGAGTTTAGAGCGGAGGACTCGGGGGACATGGAAGAGGCCAGACCCAGAGGAACGAAGGCAGTGCGTGCTGGGTTGTGGGGAGAGGAGATCAGAGAGATAGGGGGGTGCAGAGGAGTGGAGGGATTTGAAAACAAGGGTGAGGATCTTGAAGTCGATCCTCTCTGGGATAGGGAGCCAATGAATTCTGGCAAGGATTGGGATAATGGGGGAGCGAAGCTTAGAGCGGGTGAGTATGCGGGCGGCAGAGTTCTGGATAAGCTGAATCTTGTGGATTGTGGTGGAGGGGAGACCGGCGAGGAGGGCGTTGCAATAGTCCAGCCGAGAGGTGACAAAGGCGTGGACGAATGTTTCAGCGGCTTTTAAGGTGAGGTATTGCCGGAGACGGGCGATCCGTCGGAGGTAGTAGAAGGCAGAGCTGGTGACGGACCGGATGTAGGGGAGGAAGGACAGTTGGGGGTCGAACCTGACGCCAAAGTTGCGGACAGGTTCGGAGAGTTTTAGGGGCCAGGCAGGGAAGGTGGCGGAGGTGAGAGCCGTGCGAATGGACACGTTGACGAGAGCCAAAGAGTATGGCTTCCGTCTTGTTAACTTTCACCAGCAAGATGTTTGCGCTCACCCAACTCCTTATGTCTGACAGGCAGGCTGACAGAATATGAGGGGACTGGGGTGTCGCTAATTGAAGTAGAGAAATAGAGTTGGGTGTCATTGCAGACCCATGTTTGTGGATGACATCCCCAAGAGAGAGCATCTAGATGAGGAAGCGGAGGGGGCCAATGATGGATCCCTGGGGTACCCCACAGATAACTGAGTAAGAACGGGAGGAAAAACCGTTTGTCGAGATGGCAGATTGTGAGGTAGGAGTCTAACCAGGCGAGTGGGTTCCCACTCAGTTGGATGACGGTGGACAGGATTTGGAGGAGGATGGCGTGATCGACGGTGTCGAAAGCAGCAGGCACGTCCAGGAGGCAGACGAAGTCCTGGTTGCAGATGGTCCTCTCGGACGTCGTCTGTGACTTTCACAAGCGCAGTCTTTGTATAGTGGGCAGGGTGGAAACCAGATTGAAGGGATTTAAAGAGGGAATGGAGGAGAGGAGGGTGCGGAGTTGGTTTGCAGCAACGCGTTCCAGTGCTATTCAGAGGAAGGGCAGGTTAGAAATATGGCGGTAGTGTCTGGGGTTTGAGGGACAGTGTGTGTTTTTTAAGGAGCGGGGAGATGACAGTAGTTTTGAGGGGAGCAGGGACTGATCCGGTGGAGAGTGACTGGTTGGTGATATCAGACAGCAGTGGGCAGAGGACTGGGAGCCCAATCGCCGGGTTCGTGGGAATGAGATCGAGGCAGCAGGTTGTTTGCCTCATAGAGGTGAGAGTGCGTGAGAGAGAGCAATGAGAGACGGGGAATAAGGAGTGCAGGAAAGGGGTTGAGGTAGGAGCTGAAGGTGGGAGTGGGGGGTGAGGGGAATGGGGTGGGGGCTGTAATGGGTTACTAGAGGCTGAAAGATGATGCTGCCTGACGGATGTTGTGGATCTTGGAAGAAAAGAAGTCCATGACCTCCTCGCACTTCGCATTTGAAGTGAAGATTAAGGAGGCCTGAGGGGGTGCGCAGTGGAGATGGTAGGTGGTGGAAAAGAGGACTTTGGGTTTGCTGTTTGCCTCCAGGATGATGTTGGAGTAGTAGGCCATTTTTGCTTGATACAAGGAACGACGTTTGCTGTGGAGATACTCGAGCAACATTTGGTGATGAAACGTGAGGCCGGATTTCTGCCACCTGCGCTCGAGCAGCCGGATTTGGCACTTGAGTGAGCGGAGATGAGAGTTGTACCAGGGGGAGCGGGTGGAGTTGGAAATGGACCTGGTTTTCAGGGGGACGAGAGAGTTTAAGGTGGAGGAGAGGTGATCATGGAGCAACTGCTTCGGGATAGCTGTGGATGGAAGAGCAGACGCGTAAGAGATCAGAGGATATGAGGGCATCTGTGAGGGTCTCACGGGGCAGACTTTTCTATGTGCGGAAATGTATGGTTGAGGGCCTGGTGGAGGGGAAAGGGATGGAAAAGGAGAAGTAGACAAGTAGGTGGTCCGAGATGGCCCGCTCTCCCTCCCTCCCTCCCTCCCTCCCTCCCTCCCTCCCTCCCTCCCTCCCTCCCTCCCTCCCTCCCTCCCTCCCTCCCTCCCTCCCTCCCTCCCTCCCTCCCTGCCTCCCACCCTCCCTCCCTCCCTCCCTCCCTCCACCCATCCCTCACTCCCGCCCTCCGACCCTTCCTCCCTCCCTCCTTCTCTCCCTCCCTCCCTCCCTCCCTCCCTCCCTCACTCACTCACACACTCTATCCGTCCGCCCGTGCGACCGTGCGCCCGTCCGCTCACCGACCGACCCACCCACCCACCCATCCACCCGTCCGTCCGTCGGTCCGTCCATCCATCCATCCTTCCATCCATCCATCCATCCATCCATCCATCCATCCATCCATCCATCCATCCATCCATCCATCCATCCATCCATCCATCCATCCATCCACCAATCAATCAATCAATCAATCAATCAATCAATCAATCAATCAATCAATCAATCAATCAATCACTAACCACCCCACCGAACTCTATTCCCAACACAAGAGACCCCTCGACTCCCCCCACCCAACTCAATCATCCGCCTACTCGGTAGTCCCCAACACACACGCCTGTACCCCCACAAATATGCACCCCTACATGCATAGCCCTCCCGCCCTCCCCCTATCCACCCACTCCTGCAATATAAAAACACAGACCTGCAATTGGGCTTCAAACCAGTGGTTTATTCCTGGGATATGTCCCCGGGCCGACGCTCTAACAGTCAACCAATAAACAGCTAGGTAACACGTGAGCATGTGTGTAGTATGACATGTACGACATGTCAAGTGGGAGGAGACCTGGTGTAACACGCGACCAAATGCATACACGCAGGTTTTCTGTCTGACTCTCTCTCTCACATACACACAAACACATACAAACACACATACGGCAACCCGCGACTGTGATCAGCCGGGTGTGTGAATGACACTGAAACAAACACACTCACATAAATATACACACACACACACATGGAAACCTGTGACCGTGATCAGCCGGGTAAGTGTCTGACACTGAAACACACACACTCACATAAATAAACACACACACACACACACACACACACAACTAAAAAAACCCATAAACGCGCTCACACACCCACCCACACACACACATAAACCCATCACCGTGATCAACTGACTTTGTGTCTGACTCACACACACAGATACTCACATACAGCGTACAGACACAGCGCACACAGACACATGCTCACCCACATGCATATATACACACGCGCGCATACACCCACACAAAGACACACATCATATGCAGACACACACACAGCACAATGTTGCACAAACAGAGCATCTACTGTCTTGTGAATGTACTTTTATACAAACATAAGCAAGTCTTCATTGCATAAATTCATTTAATAAGAGGGAGTTAGATAATAAGGAATGTAAGAGATCATACAATACCCACACGACACTAACTCATCAGGTTAGGCTATAGGTTGTCTTCTTGATGATGAAGTTATTCTCCGCCAGTAATTCCCCGGAGTCTCATCTGGAGTTTTGGGTGTTTGCGGAGTACCTTTTCTACAGTTTCACATCCTCCTTTTTCTTGTCCTTATTAGGATTTGTTATTCAGCCGTTTTTTGGTTTTTAACCGTTAAACGATTAGGCGAGTTGCAGTTTCGATACTTTATTGTTGGCTGTCCTTCTTTGAGCTGATCCTGATCACTTATACGTGCAATGTGTTACATTCTACAGATTACAATTCTCAACATTTCCTCCCTTTTGAACCGAATTTACTATATATTGGTTCATTACTAATCTATTTTAAGCAGCAAAACTTTTAAGCAAACAATGATTCTTGTATGGCTACAGTGTTACAGTGTAAGCAGAGATACTTGCATTAGGACTAAAACAATTCCGCCCATTTGAACCAAGTTTTCTAAATACTAATCTGTTTAAGCAAGCAAAACTTTTTTAAAACAAACAATGGTTCTTGTATGGCTACAGTGTAAGCAGAGATCCTTGCTGTAGGACTCTTTAGTCTATTGAAACAATCTTTAAAACAAGACAGAAATACATTTATGATACAATTTTACTATAGATTGATCCCAACCAACCGAGGGGCCACCATGAATCTGCCCCTTTCATGGCTTTGTGTAAAATATTAGCCGAGTCGCGAATGTATCCGACCAGATTCGTGACGTTTCCCGAATGATCGGGTACATTAAGTGCAAAATTCATGAAAGATGAAGATTGAAACATTCAGCATACATGTTTGATTCATGTAGCGTCTGTAATGGATTCACCTTGCTCAGGGTACCAATTATTTTCCCCCATTCTGATCTGAGCAGATGTCCAGAAAGATTATTTCTTTCCCATATTTTGGATTTAGCTTCTTTAAGCTTTTCCTTTTCCCTTTCATAAATGTTCTTGCAGCAGAGCTGCAGATTACTTGAAGCACTTTGCCGCTGTTTCTAGTACAAATGGACGAGCGACGTCTGGTGCTCTTAAAGCTGGAGCCTGTTGCAACGCTTGTTTTAATTTAGTCACCGATTCTGTGTGTTCCTCTGTCCAATTCCACGTTGCATCCTTTTTTAATGAGCTCATTAGTGGAGAGTTCATACTGGCAATTCCTTCAATATGATCTCGGCAATATCCTGCTGCTCCCCAAAACTGACGTAGTGCTCTTAGATCAGTTGGGATTGGCAGATCTGCTGTAGCCTTTTTCCTTTCTTCACCAATCAATCGCTTACCATAAGTCATGGTGACCACGAGATACTGCACCTCTCATGGGCAGATCCGTGCCTTTTTCAGGTTCACTTTAACTCCTGTTTGTTTTTACCATTAATAACAACTCACCTAATAATTCAATATGACAGGTCAAACCTCTCGTTTGTAGCAACAAATCAACTATATAATGGATTAAACATTCGGTCGCTTGGAATGGTTTAAGTTTGTAACCGTTGGTGGAAAATTGAGGATGAGTTCTGGAAACCTTGTGGTAACTGTGTTCAGGTATTCTGCTGTCCTTTGAACGTAAAAGCGAATTTGTACTGACACTCCTTTGTGAGTGGTACTGACCAAAATCCATTTGCTGATATCTAACACTGTAAACAATTCTGCCTCGGTTGACTGTTGTACGAATATGTATGGACTAGAAGCTCCCGTAGCTGCAGTTACCGGAGTTACTGTATTCAATTCACGATACTCAATAGCTAATCTCCACGACCCGTCTGGTTTCTTAACAGGCCATATTGGAGAATTGTTTGTGGATGCTATTTCTCTGAACACACCTGGTTTTACTAGCCTTGGTATTACTGCTTCAACATGTGGTACTGCGATTGCTGGAAATCTATAATGTTTCTGCCTTTTTTGGATCGATTCCGATTATCGATACAGGGCCGATTGTATCCACAATCGTGTAGAAAAAACACCGATGTCCTTTCGCAATACTGCCCGTTATTCTGCCTTAAAATGCGTCTTTTCTGGATCAACCGTGTAATTCCCAATGGTACACACACGGTGTTGGTATTGACCCACCGGTCTACAATACCTTTCACTTACCAAATCAATTGAATGTACAGCATCATAGAATAGTTTGTTTTGATGCACAAAATCGATTCCAAGGATACGCTCTATTGTTGTTCCCAATTGAAACACCACAAGTGTATGTGACGTCTGTCATTTTCCCATTTTCACTGATAATGTTGAGGCAACATACCGAACTTGACTGTGTCCTGTTAGTCCTGTTAATGCTATTGTGGTACATTTTTGCAACTGTTTTCGATGATTTGCAACAGGGTAGTATTGATTACTGATTTTGTTCCTCCCGTATCCCATAACAAAACACTATCTGGTGGCCTCCTACCAAACATGATATGGTTGGTCTGTACAAATCATCTTTGCTTGTAACACATGCTAACTGATATCAGGCCTGACACCTTCATAACTCTGAGTCCTGTCTATCAATTGAGCCTTCGAGGGGAAGACCCTAAATCTCGTCCTCTTGCCCTTCCGCGAGCCTGATGTGGATGAGGAGGACTTGATTGTCCCTCATTTTGCCGCACCGGTGAATTCTGACCGGATGTGACATAAAGAGCCATTTTAGTAGGTTTCTTCTTTCTCCGAGCTTGCTCCGAAGCATTATTCATTCGTCTCACAATCCATGCTCCATTTTGAGTGGATTCAGTTGGATCAAAACCAACACATGACTTAAGAGAGGATTCGTTACTGAGTGAGATTAATGTTCGTCTCCACCGTCTCGAGCGAGGATCAGTCACATTATTACGTTCTAGATTTGGGCCATATAATGCATTATAACAAATCCACAATCGTGCTGCATAGGCAATGGGGTGCTCTGTGGCTCTTTCTTTCACGTTGCCTATCGGTTCTTGGGGATACCCTCTATCTTCCCCATTGGCATGTTTTAAGGCGACTATTAACTCAGCTAAAGAGCCTCCTCCCTCCTGTGAAACTGCGTTTAACGCTTCACGCAATGAGTCGTCAGTACACTGTAGAATTAGCCGCAGACGCTCGGGATCGCCCAAGCCTAGTATGAAAGCTTGTTGGCGGACTTGTTCAATTAATTCACCAAATTGCCCCCTGCTTGTAATGGCTTGGTAGTTTTAACGATGTCTCGTAATCTCTCCACTCCTCTGCACCCCCCTATCTCTCTGATCTCTTCTCCCCCCCCAACCCAGCACCCGCTGCCTTCGCTCCTCTGGGACTAGCCTCCTCCATGTCCTCCGAGTCTTCCGCTCCACCCTCGGCGGCCGTGCCTTTAGCCACTACTCCCCGAGGCTCTGGAACTCCCTTCCTCACTCGCTTCGCCTCTCTCCCTCTCTTTCCCAGTTTTAGGTCACAGTTGATGACCTTTCTCTTCCACCGAGCTTTTGGTCACCTTTCTGCCCCTGCTCCTGGCTCCGTCCCGGGATCCGCTACCGTGAAGCGCTCTGAGACGCCGTCCGGCGTGGAGGGCGCTATGGAAATGAAGTTGTTGTTGTTGTTGTGCTAATGGAGTGAACGAGTAGGGTGCAGCAATTTGTGTCAATGCACACTCCCGTCTGTACGGTGGTTATCAGCGCCATTCGAAATTCTGATTGTTAATCTACTTCCTCCTCTTCTCCCCCTGTATCCCCATATGGGCAAATTATTCCTCTCTTTACTCCTGATTGCTCTTTTAGTTTCTGCATTTGTTTCTTACGTATATTATGAACCGTTTGGTGATGTCTTTTGGCTATACTGGCCGCTTGAGTTACCCTAACTGTAGCTTTTGCGACCTCAATTGTTCTTTGAAAGCTTCTTAGTTCTCCCTCGTATCCCTTTTGTTTTTGCAGTACTTGAATTATCTCTCATTTCGCCTGATCGTTTTCCTTTTCTGCCTTTTGCATTTGTTGTTGTCCATTTTCGAGAAACAATTCTTCATTTTTAACTTGCATCTGGCTATCCTCTAACTGTTTTCTGAATTGTTGTCACTGTGTTTGGGTGTCTAATTCTCTATCATCCTTCTCTTTTAGTTATTTGTAATTCTTATTTTCTTGCGCGGGACAAATGCAACTGTTCTCAGTGGCTTTTTTTTTTGCTGGCTCATTTCCCGTTTGATTCTTTCCCCAAAATGGTCACTGCCTTCATATCCTGAGGTCCAATTTCCCCAATTTGGCCACGTTTTACATTCATATGCTCTTAGAATATTATTACAACTGTTTCCTCATTCTTCCATTTCTGATACTTTATTAACAATATAGATATTATACCGTTATTTCTCTCTCTCTCCCTTTTCTTTTAGTGTCCTTTTTATACTTTCACGTAAAAGAGTTTACACACGTTTTACCTTGACTTTTCTAATTTCTTAATAATTTATTATCTGCAGAGATTATACCGTTTAATGTATCGATTGTATGGGTTTATTTAGACTTGTGGTTCTGCGGTAAATGAAGGACTGGCAGAAATGTTGTGGAAACTTAGCACAATTTATTAATTCATATGTGCAATAGATATAAGTAACTAACAGATTGCATTGCAGTAATGCTTATTTATCTACCTACAGTTCATAATGATTTAAGTGATTTAAGCAAATGATGCAGATGAGATAGATGAGAAATATTCAATTGAATGTCTATTTTAATGTGTCCTTCTTGAGATCCATAAAACATATCCAATTATTTTTGTTGCATGTTTCTCAATTTGACCATCACAAATTATTCAGATAATATCACATGTCTAATTTTATTATCGCAAATCGAAATCAATAATTTATTCTATCCAATTCTATTGATCCACCTCAATTAAAACAGTTGACTCTCTTTCCAAATCAATCTCGTTGATAAACTTACACAGGTACATGTCAACTATTGTTTATCACAAGTTGTTTATTTTGTGGGATAAAACGCTCTATAGCTCTTTCCAGCTGCAAAACACAATTCGCTTGAAGATGGTTAAAAACTGGTATCTCATGGATTCTTCTTCCTCTTCTTATGTGTACAGTACATAGTACCCATGGTTGCTTTGACGTCTTTAGTTTTATTGAAAATAAAAGTTCCGATTTCAGTGAAAGATATCTATATGCACAAAATCTATTTTCAAACAATACCAGGCATTTTCAGACAGCTCTATATTGCATCTAAATTAATTATTTCAGAGATGCCGAATCATTTCTAAGATAGCACAGATCTGCGTGTGAGTGGAACATTTTGAAGACCAAAGAAAGCAACGAAGCTACACTTGGTTATGTTAGTGGTCCATCAAGCGAGCTATACGGTAAATGAAAATGGATTTCAGGCGCTGCCTAAATTTGGTCTGGGTCACACCATAGATGACGGTGTTGGAGCAGGAGCTGAGGAATTGCAGCATGTGACCCACCTGCTCAGCGATGGTGAAAGGTTTGCTGTAGTCAGACTGTTGTAGCTTGGCCTCTGTCATCAGTGCATACATGATGGTGACCATGTAGGTGAGCCACAGCAACACAAATGTCCCCGAGATGGTGAATAGCAGGATAATAGATTTCTGACGACTCTCCATTTCTGCGTCCCTTCCCTTCCCTGGTCTCCGCAGACGCTGGCGCACAGTGCTGGCCACTAGAACCTGCCTGATTGTCAGCGAATTGAAGAGGATAATGAAGATGAAAGGAAGCATTGAATTTACAATCACATTCATTAAGTTAAATATCCTCCAGCCAGTAGCAGTATAACAGATGGGCTTGACAATGCAGAACCAGGGCTGCCCATTCATCATCAGCAGCGGTTGGAATACAAAATAAAGGGGGATATTTTTTGCGCTTAGAAGTACACAGATTGTCCAGATCACCAGGCCCGCTGTCCTCTCGGTACAGTATTTGGGTTTGAGCTTTGGGCAGCAGATGGCAATGAAATGGTCGTAGGTGAAGGCTATGGTCAGCCAGACAGAGGCTTCAATGACGAAGAAGCGCAGCACAAGGTGGGCTCGGCACACTGGGGTCAGCAACAAAGCCATGTGCAGCATGTGGAGCAGAAATTTGTTCCTCAGGATCACACCAATGAATATGACCAGCAGATCAGCAACAGCCATTGCGACCAGGTAGCGGGGGATGCATTTGGAGAGTCCACACTTTCCCTGATTGAGGACCACAATAGTAAGTGCGATCGCTGCAGGAAAGTCACAAACACAATCATACATTTTACTATCTCATGATTGATTGAGCCTGGCAGCAAACTATAATGGGTTTCCATGCATTCGCTCAGTGCATATCACTTCGATCATACATTTCAAAACACGCATTTCACAGAATGTTCAGGGAATATTTGATACACGTTCACAGTACAGAATAATAACATAATAATACTTATATTGATATAGTGCTGTCCACATCTATATGAAGTCTCAAAGCGATTAACAGTGTGCAACAACTTCCCATGGTAGGGACCAGAGCAGGGGAGTGGTAGAGGAACGGAGGTGAAAAAGCGGGAGGAATGGGGGGGGGGGGGGGGGGGGGGGGGGGAAGCAGTAGGGTCCAGAGCAGACGTGGAGGATAGGATTCGGTAGGGGGAAGAAGAACAGATAATCCGACTGTATATTTGTGGTAGAAAAGTGGCAACCATATTGCGCAAAGCAGTGTCGCACAAACCGTCGCGGAATTGGGGCCGGGTGAGAAGCAGAGAAGGAAGAATGCCATTGATCCACTATAGCTGAGCAAGATATTCTGCATAATGAAATGTCAATATATTTTGTGGATTTAGAAGCAGTAATTGCGCAAATCACTGTTCCACAAAGTGAGTCAACAAGTCGTTACACGTTTCAGGTCAGTTCCGACGAACGGTCGTAGACCCGAAATGTTGACTCACTTTCCTTGCTCCATGGATGCTGCCTGACCTGCTGAGTTTCCCACCAACTTCTGTTTATATTTCCGATTTCCAGGAATCGGAGTATTTTGTGGTTTGTTTTGCAGGTAATATTACTTCCAAGTGAGCAATGTAACCATCTTTACTCTCCGACCGTTACTCCTCTCTGGATTTACTCCAGAAATGCGATGACCACCATTCCCTCTCCTTCCACTTTGGAGTGTCTCATCGAGCATCCCCCAGTCTCAATGCGTGTGAGCTGACGATGCCTCACTAACGAATGCTCTTCTCTGAATCTCAGCTTGAGCATTTGGCTGGAGGACTGATCCAACCACTAACAAAATATTTCCTCTCCTTCCCCATACTCTTTGTTGCTCCAACTCAGTCAATGTCTCCTACAAACGTCCGCATGATCGTACCCACCTGTACTTACAGCAGTCCTATGTTCCCTCCTTGGAATCCTCCACTAAGCTGATTGTGGCAAACGCTGCTGGCCTTCCATCACCAGCCACCACATTCTCAATTTGTTCCCCTTTACCCGCTGACATCTCCACCCTACTGTCCTGCTTCTGCACGCTTTTCTGAACTCCTCATAATTTTTGGGTGAATTGAACCACAACTCGCTTGCGTTCGGTGATTCTTGACACACTAGCCACTGTCAACTTCGGAACCACTACCTACTGAGACATGCAGCACTGGAAGAGTAGCCAACTCTACTCCATCAAAATTGAGCTGCTATCCGAATACTGTCCCATTTCAAACCTACGTTTACTTTCCAATGTCGTGGACTGTGTTGTCGCTTCCTACCTTTGCCTTACCACTCGCAACGTCAACCCGCAACCAGTTCAAATTTGGGTTTTTTATGGTTCACTCAATAGAGTCAACCATGGTCAAGATTAAAAAAAGTGACAATCTGTTCAAATAAATGTTTACATTCGTGGCAAACTCGGAAGCCAATTGACATGTAAGTGACACATAAAATATTGTGGATAGAGTGAACAAATATTTTGGGTTTTGTTATTGTTCAAGGAAAGATTATACCCAGAAAAATGATCAATCAATCGACTAGCAATCGGGTCATACAGATATTGCAAATGTAGGTGTGAGTAGATACAAACATGTCTCAACATTTGCCATGACTGGGAATCAAGACCAACACATCCACTTGCGAGGAATGCTCTTATCACGAAGCTAAAGGACTTCGCAACGTGCTCCTGCATGATGTTCCCAATATTTAACGTCAGATTACCTCCATTCTCCTGATCCTACCATCCAGCGCAATTGCAGTGTGTGTTGTCTTATCAATTATGAATCACTGTTAAATCTGTCAGAGCATCTACACAGCACTCAGCTGTCAAATTGCAGCGTTTTGACTACTTGGCATTCCTGAGAGAAGGAGACAAGAATTGGATATTTTGTTTTGTGGTATAAATCTGCTCCTTTGCTGTCGTCATTCCCGTCTTTTACTTCACTTGAAACTTGTCCTCTTAACACTGGTGATTATATCAGTTTACTTAGTTGGAAATAGAAACATCATTATCGGTTGCAAACTTGCAGGTGTGGAGAAATGGCACTCACAGCTGTTTACAACTGAACATCCATCAACAACGTACCAGGGAATCCTCAGTGGTAGGAGAGTGGTAGGAGAGGCCAAGTTCATGGAGAACCTTGACAGTGCGGACAGGGATCTTGAATTTGATGGGGAGCCAGTGGATCTGGGTGATATTTGTGTGATGGCTTAGTGGAGAATTGAGCGGGAGAGGACATGAGAGGAAAAGATTTTGATGATCAGCAGCTTGTGGAGTTTAGAGATGGGAACGCCGACAAGGAGAGTGTTGTCGTGTTGGAGTCCAGACGAGAAAACTGAAAGTGTATGCATTTCAGCAACCTGAGAGTTGAGGCGGAGATGGAGATGGACGGTATTCGGGATGTAGTGGATGATGGTGCTGCTCATGCCTTGGATATGAGGGAGAAAGAACATCTCACATTCAAACAAAACACCCATTTTCCTGCAATGGTTGTTTAGGTATTATCAGTATCCGTGGATACTGATAATACTGATGCATACCGGGTAGAGGCGCTAACACGTGACAATCAATTGGACCACGGTTTGGCTGACAATGAGCTGTAGAATGTTGTCTCTTTTCCAAGACTTAATGTCATTGAGGCTGAGGAATATGGCAGGAGATGGTGCAGAGACTGGAATAGAATCCGTTGACAGAAGAACAAATTCCTGCAGCTGAATGTCAACAAGGATCACGACCTACTGATTGGATGGCTCCAACTCTTCCACACCACAGGCACTGAGAGCATCTGCGTCCAGAGATGCACATTCCAACTCAACAAGTGAGTCAGGAATCTAGGAATCCTGTTCAATCCTCAACTGTGCGTTAGCCCAAAATTCATGACATACTCTGTCTTCCCGCACCTCCATAAGATTGCTAACTGCAACGCGCAGGCTGCCAAATCCCTGATATATATATGTATATATCATGTCCAGTCGCGTCCGGAAGTCCCTGCCTTTTGATTCTTCCAAATCTTCCCTCCACAAGCTGCAGATCATACAGAACTGTAGCTTGTATCCTATCGTATATCAGACTGCCTTTCTACTCTTGCTTTAATTATTTTTCTCCTCAGAGTTTGCAACTTTGTCCAGCAACTTTTGAAAACAAAAGTAATCCTTGCTCTTCATTAAGTCCTTTTCCTGTCTTCTAGGTGTCTCATAGCAATTCACAGAATATACTGTGAAGTGTACATACTGCATATATTTGGGCTAATCACGACAGTCAGTTGTTCACAGCAGTATCCCACAAGGAGCCGTGGATTGCAATGAACAATTTTGTTTGTGTATTGGATGGATTATTAACTGCAAACTTGCGCAAGATTGTGCTCCCTATAAACAAGTTCAATTCATTGCTTGTCAGAGGAATAATATATTCTAATAAAGAAATAAGAAGCGTCTGAAGGCAGTTATCAGAAATGTTGGCACAATAAAATGACCAATATGGTAAAGTGTTTTTGTAGCTTTTGTCTCAGATTAATTGAGTGTATTTAGTGTATATGATAGGGAATATAATAATCTTCTTTGAATTTGATATTGCACCTTTCGCATATTCTAGACGTCTCAAATTACTTCACATTTCATACTCTAAACTAAAACTTTTGTGCAGGAATTGTAGCAGCCAGCAGTGTCTCACAAACTGTCATCAATTGAAGTCTGTAGTTTATTTGTGATTTTTTCTTCAGGAATTACTATCAGGCGTGTACAGTAAGAAAACTTGCCAACGTTTTGCGCTGCTAGAAATTGAATGAACATTTCGCTTCTGAGTTTAATTCTCAAACCACTGAGTTACAGCACTTCAACCACTGAGCTTCAGGACTCCCAACATCTGAGACACAGTTTTACAACCGCTGAGCTATAGTGGATTACAAAGAAAATTTCGGTAGAGAAAATATCTTGACAAATAATAAGCAAAAAAACTACTAACGTAAATTAGCCAGCCAATGCGCACATACAAATTAGAAAAATAAATTAGTCAACAAAAGTGAATTCTAAATTGATATGCTGTGTATGGTGAGTTTCTGAAATCTGTATGTATGTTGTATGTAACAAATATACGCCTTGGGAAGTCCTCCCGACGTGAAAGGCGCTATATAAATGTAACTTGTTGTTGTTGTTGAATGCATATATGGGGGAAGCCAAGATTACCGAATGAGGTTGTAGCCACTCTGCTTATTATTGCTGATTCAGGAATATTCCCTAAATATTCTTTGAAAAGAACCATCCGTAGTGTCATACTACTTTTCATTCAATAGTATAACCCCATCAATACTGTAATAATATTATTCATTTAATGGTATTCACCGAAAGAGATAAAATATATAGAGAAGACGAAAAATAAAAACCTGTCAATACAGGCTACCGAACGTCAGTCGTATGGAAATGTATACCTCTACCTCAACCTGAAAGACTCTGTCCAAGACTGTTTCATGTCCTTCCACTGACACTAGTCTCTACGTTGCCTCTGGCATAGGTTTCTATTCCAGCCCATGCAGAGTCTCTTGCCGTAATCATCAGCATCGAGGTAACAGAGTCCTGGACGTGAGAAAACTTTCCACAGCTCAATGTGACCCAAACCGCAGCCCTCGCATAGTTACCAGCAACATCAGCATCCTTCACCTAACCAAGTCTGTCAGCAACCTGGCCTGCCACGTCAACGGAGCCCCCACCCCCCACCCCATTCACATCCCCAGATTTGGCGGCGAGCCTTTAGATATTCAGTCATCAACCTCTGGAATTCCTCCCAATGTCCCTCCGCCTCGCCTACTCCCTGATCATACCATATCCATGGTATGACCAGCACTATCTCACAACACCTCCAGAATATCGGCTTCTCCATCACAGCCTCACCTCTCATTTTGCTGAAAAGCGTACACACACACATATCATCTCTAGGCTCAACGACGTCAACTCCCTCTTCATCAGTCTTCTCAACTCTACCCTCTACAAGATGCGTATCATCCAAAATTCTGCAGCTCATGGCGGCTCCCACACCAGCCACCATGTCCTCATCGTCTCAACCCTCCACTGGTTGAGGATCAACTTCAAGATCGTTGTCTTCACTTTGAAAGCCATCAATGGACTTGCTCCTCTTATCGCTCTACCCACTCACCACTTAACAATCTGTATATTCTCTCCATTTACCAAGTTCCGGCCTGCTCCACGTCTCCTGCCCATCACACCGTATTTCGCTATCCTGGCTTTCAGTCTCTCTGAACCTGCAGGCACTTTACACCAACCCACAATCCCTTGACGTTGCTGCCACGCTTGCCCCATCAAGGCCTGTCTCAAGGAACTCCTCTTAGTCCTTGCCTTCATTTAGCATTGTAACTCGGTGCCCAAACCCAACAGAACCCTGCACCGAACCACCCACACTCACTACTCGGGTCCCCATCCCATGACTGTTCAATGCCTAAAGAAATCGGGTGAGTATAGGGTGTTGATACGGCCGCTGAGATTGGTGCAGGAGCAAATATCGGCTGCAGTGTATTGGATGATGTGCATTTGATGGAGGACATAATGGGGAAGTCCTTCAAGTGGTCGAAGCTGCACATTAACAATCGGTATAGTTTGCTATTGGTTTTGCTCTCTGAGAATAATTCCAGCCTGTCCTTTTAGACACTGGCTGAGCTAAGGAGTGTTGCAGATTTGATGAAATGCCGAGTGGGCCTTGAAAGGAATGCAGTATCTGAAGGACACCTGAGATCAAGCATGTCATTGAGCTTCTGTATTGGATCAGTATCATTGTCAATGGAGAAGGTAGATATGTCAGAAGAATTAATCAAGTAAATATACATTCACGTGATTTCTGCAGAATCATTCACGTAAATGTACATTGAACTCACTTCTGTTGTGCTTCTGTTATTTTGTAGGTAGTGTATGCTTTCTCGACGAAAATATCACTCAAAGTAAATTTTCAAAACGATTGTGTTTTTTGTATGTTTACTTACTCGACTGTTAGAGCACAATGCAGCAAACCATAGATTCTTCTGTTTCCTTCGCAGTTCCCAACAATTAACACGATCTCAGAAATATGAAGCAATTAAAAATAAATGCAAGTTATTTCAGCAGAAACATGCACATAAATGTACATTGAAGTCACTTCTGTTGTGCCTCTGTTATTTTGTAGGTAGTGTATGCTTTCTCGACGAGAATCTTGCTGGAAGTAAATTTTCACCAGCATTGTGTTTTTACTATAACTACTTACTCACCTGTTTGAGCAGCATGTTGCTTTTTCATTTTCCATCGCAGTTTCCAACAATTAAAAAGATCTCTGAAGAATGAAGCAAGTAAAGATAAATTCACGTCATTTCTGCAGAATGATGCACATAAATCTACATTGCTGTCACTTCTCTTGTGCTTCTGTTATTGTCTGGCTTGTGCATGGTTTCTCGACGAAAATCTTTCTGAAAGTAAATTGCCAATACCATTGTATGTTTACTTACTCGCCTGTTGGAGCAGAATTCTGCAAAGCAATGATTCTTTCGTTTTCATCGCAGTTTCCAACAGTAAATACGATCTCATCAGAATGAAGCAAGTAAATATACATTCATGTCATTTCTGCAGAATCATGCACATAAATGTACATTGAAGTCACTTCTGTTGTGCTTCTGTTATTTTGTAGGTAGAGTATGCTTTCTCTACGAAAATCTCGCTCAAAGTAAATTTTCAAAACTATTGTGTTTTTTGTATGTTTACTTATTCGACTGGTAGAGCAGAATGCAACAAAGCATCGATTCTTCTGTTTCCATCGCAGTTTCAAACAATTAACACGATCTCACCAGAATGAAGCAGATATAAATGAATTTAAGTCATTTCAGCAGAAGCATGCACGTAAATTTACATTGAACTCACTTCTGTTGTGCTTCTGTTATTTTGTAGGTAGTGTATGCTTTCTCTACGGAAATCTCGCTCAAAGTAAATTTTAAAAACTATTGTGTTTTTTGTATGTTTACTTACTCGCCTGTTAGAGACGAATGCAGCAAACCAAAGCTTCTTCCGTTTCCATCGCAGTGTCGAACAATTAAAAGGATGTCAGAAGAATTAATCAAGTGAATATAAATTCAAGTCATTTCTGCAGAATCATGCACATAAATGTACAATGAAGTCACTTCTGTTGTGCATCTATTATTTTGTAGGTAGTGTATGCTTTCTCGACGTAAATCTCGCTGGAAGTAAATTTTCAAAACGATTGTGGTTTATGTATGTTTACCTACTCGCCTGTTAGAGCAGAATGCAGCAAAGCATCGATTCTTCTGTTTCCATCGCAGTTTCAAACAATTAACACGATCTCACAAAAATGAAGCAATTAAAAATGAATTCAAGTCATTTCAGCAGAAGCATGCACATAAATGTACATTGAACTCACTTCTGTTGTGCTTCTGTTATTTTGTATTTAGTGTATGCTTTCTCTACGAAAATCTCGCTCAAAGTAAATTTTCAAAACTATTGTGTTTTTTGTATGTTTACTTACTCGACTGGTAGAGCAGAATGCAGCAAAGCAAAGATTCTTCTGTTTGCATCGCAGTTCCCAACAATTAACACGATCTCAGAAGAATGAAGCAATTAAAAATAAATTCAAGTTATTTAAGCAGAAACATGCACATAATTGTACATTGAAGTCACTTCTGTTGTGCTTCTGTTATTTTGTAGGTAGTGTATGCTTTCTCGACGGAAATCTTGCTGGAAGTAAATTTTCACCACCACTGTGTTGTGTTTCCATGTTTCCATCGTAGTTTCCAACAATTAACACGATCTAAGAAGAATGAAGCAATTAAATATGAATTCATTGAAGTCATTTCTGTTGTTGTGCTTCTGTTATTTTGTATGTAGTGTGTGCTTTAACGATGGAAATCTCGCTCAAAGTAATTTTTCAAAACGACAGTGTTTTTTTGTATGTTTACGTACTCGACTGTTAGAGCACAATGCAGCAAACCATAGATTCTTCTGTTTCCTTCGCAGTTCCCAACAATTAACACGATCTCAGAAATATGAAGCAATTAAAAATAAATGCAAGTTATTTCAGCAGAAACATGCACATAAATGTACATTGAAGTCACTTCTGTTGTGCCTCTGTTATTTTGTAGGTAGTGTATGCTTTCTCGACGAGAATCTTGCTGGAAGTAAATTTTCACCAGCATTGTGTTTTTACTATAACTACTCACTCACATGTTTGAGCAGCATGTTGGAAAGCAAAGCTTTTTCATTTTCCATAGCAGTTTCCAACAATTAAAAAGATCTCTGAAGAATGAAGCAAGTAAAGATAAATTCACGTCATTTCTGCAGAATGATGCACATAAATCTACATTGCTGTCACTTCTCTTGTGCTTCTATTATTGTCTGGCTTGTGCATGGTTTCTCGACGAAAATCTTTCTCAAATTAAATTGCCAATACCATTGTATGTTTACTTACTCGCCTGTTGGAGCAGAATTCTGCAAAGCAATGATTCTTCCGTTTTCATCGCAGTTTCCAACAGTAAATACGATCTCATCAGAATGAAGCAAGTAAATATACATTCATGTCATTTCTGCAGAATCATGCACATAAATGTACAATGAAGTCACTTCTGTTGTGCTTCTATTATTTTGTAGGTAGTGTATGCTTTCTCGACGAGAATCTTGCTGGAAGTAAATTTTCACCAGCATTGTGTTTTTACTATAACTACTTACTCACCTGTTTGAGCAGCATGTTGCTTTTTCATTTTCCATCGCAGTTTCCAACAATTGAAAAGATCTCTGAAGAATGAAGCAAGTAAAGATAAATTCACGTCATTTCTGCAGAATGATGCACATAAATCTACATTGCTGTCACTTCTCTTGTGCTTCTGTTATTGTCTGGCTTGTGCATGGTTTCTCGACGAAAATCTTTCTGAAAGTAAATTGCCAATACCATTGTATGTTTACTTACTCGCCTGTTGGAGCAGAATTCTGCAAAGCAATGATTCTTTCGTTTTCATCGCAGTTTCCAACAGTAAATACGATCTCATCAGAATGAAGCAAGTAAATATACATTCATGTCATTTCTGCAGAATCATGCACATAAATGTACATTGAAGTCACTTCTGTTGTGCTTCTGTTATTTTGTAGGTAGAGTATGCTTTCTCTACGAAAATCTCGCTCAAAGTAAATTTTCAAAACTATTGTGTTTTTTGTATGTTTACTTATTCGACTGGTAGAGCAGAATGCAACAAAGCATCGATTCTTCTGTTTCCATCGCAGTTTCAAACAATTAACACGATCTCACCAGAATGAAGCAAATATAAATGAATTTAAGTCATTTCAGCAGAAGCATGCACGTAAATTTACATTGAACTCACTTCTGTTGTGCTTCTGTTATTTTGTAGGTAGTGTATGCTTTCTCTACGGAAATCTCGCTCAAAGTAAATTTTAAAAACGATTGTGTTTTTTGTATGTTTACTTACTCGCCTGTTAGAGACGAATGCAGCAAACCAAAGCTTCTTCCGTTTCCATCGCAGTGTCGAACAATTAAAAGGATGTCAGAAGAATTAATCAAGTAAATATAAATTCAAGTCATTTCTGCAGAATCATGCACATAAATGTACAATGAAGTCACTTCTGTTGTGCATCTATTATTTTGTAGGTAGTGTATGCTTTCTCGACGTAAATCTCGCTGGAAGTAAATTTTCAAAACGATTGTGGTTTATGTATGTTTACCTACTCGCCTGTTAGAGCAGAATGCAGCAAAGCATCGATTCTTCTGTTTCCATCGCAGTTTCAAACAATTAACACGATCTCACAAAAATGAAGCAATTAAAAATGAATTCAAGTCATTTCAGCAGAAGCATGCACATAAATGTACATTGAACTCACTTCTGTTGTGCTTCTGTTATTTTGTATTTAGTGTATGCTTTCTCTACGAAAATCTCGCTCAAAGTAAATTTTCAAAACTATTGTGTTTTTTGTATGTTTACTTACTCGACTGGTAGAGCAGAATGCAGCAAAGCAAAGATTCTTCTGTTTGCATCGCAGTTCCCAACAATTAACACGATCTCAGAAGAATGAAGCAATTAAAAATAAATTCAAGTTATTTAAGCAGAAACATGCACATAATTGTACATTGAAGTCACTTCTGTTGTGCTTCTGTTATTTTGTAGGTAGTGTATGCTTTCTCGACGGAAATCTTGCTGGAAGTAAATTTTCACCACCACTGTGTTGTGTTTCCATGTTTCCATCGTAGTTTCCAACAATTAACACGATCTAAGAAGAATGAAGCAATTAAATATGAATTCATTGAAGTCATTTCTGTTGTTGTGCTTCTGTTATTTTGTATGTAGTGTGTGCTTTAACGATGGAAATCTCGCTCAAAGTAATTTTTCAAAACGACAGTGTTTTTTTGTATGTTTACGTACTCGACTGTTAGAGCACAATGCAGCAAACCATAGATTCTTCTGTTTCCTTCGCAGTTCCCAACAATTAACACGATCTCAGAAATATGAAGCAATTAAAAATAAATGCAAGTTATTTCAGCAGAAACATGCACATAAATGTACATTGAAGTCACTTCTGTTGTGCCTCTGTTATTTTGTAGGTAGTGTATGCTTTCTCGACGAGAATCTTGCTGGAAGTAAATTTTCACCAGCATTGTGTTTTTACTATAACTACTCACTCACACGTTTGAGCAGCATGTTGGAAAGCAAAGCTTTTTCATTTTCCATAGCAGTTTCCAACAATTAAAAAGATCTCTGAAGAATGAAGCAAGTAAAGATAAATTCACGTCATTTCTGCAGAATGATGCACATAAATCTACATTGCTGTCACTTCTCTTGTGCTTCTATTATTGTCTGGCTTGTGCATGGTTTCTCGACGAAAATCTTTCTCAAATTAAATTGCCAATACCATTGTATGTTTACTTACTCGCCTGTTGGAGCAGAATTCTGCAAAGCAATGATTCTTCCGTTTTCATCGCAGTTTCCAACAGTAAATACGATCTCATCAGAATGAAGCAAGTAAATATACATTCATGTCATTTCTGCAGAATCATGCACATAAATGTACAATGAAGTCACTTCTGTTGTGCTTCTATTATTTTGTAGGTAGTGTATGCTTTCTCGACGAGAATCTTGCTGGAAGTAAATTTTCACCAGCATTGTGTTTTTACTATAACTACTTACTCACCTGTTTGAGCAGCATGTTGCTTTTTCATTTTCCATCGCAGTTTCCAACAATTGAAAAGATCTCTGAAGAATGAAGCAAGTAAAGATAAATTCACGTCATTTCTGCAGAATGATGCACATAAATCTACATTGCTGTCACTTCTCTTGTGCTTCTGTTATTGTCTGGCTTGTGCATGGTTTCTCGACGAAAATCTTTCTGAAAGTAAATTGCCAATACCATTGTATGTTTACTTACTCGCCTGTTGGAGCAGAATTCTGCAAAGCAATGATTCTTTCGTTTTCATCGCAGTTTCCAACAGTAAATACGATCTCATCAGAATGAAGCAAGTAAATATACATTCATGTCATTTCTGCAGAATCATGCACATAAATGTACATTGAAGTCACTTCTGTTGTGCTTCTGTTATTTTGTAGGTAGAGTATGCTTTCTCTACGAAAATCTCGCTCAAAGTAAATTTTCAAAACTATTGTGTTTTTTGTATGTTTACTTATTCGACTGGTAGAGCAGAATGCAACAAAGCATCGATTCTTCTGTTTCCATCGCAGTTTCAAACAATTAACACGATCTCACCAGAATGAAGCAAATATAAATGAATTTAAGTCATTTCAGCAGAAGCATGCACGTAAATTTACATTGAACTCACTTCTGTTGTGCTTCTGTTATTTTGTAGGTAGTGTATGCTTTCTCTACGGAAATCTCGCTCAAAGTAAATTTTAAAAACGATTGTGTTTTTTGTATGTTTACTTACTCGCCTGTTAGAGACGAATGCAGCAAACCAAAGCTTCTTCCGTTTCCATCGCAGTGTCGAACAATTAAAAGGATGTCAGAAGAATTAATCAAGTAAATATAAATTCAAGTCATTTCTGCAGAATCATGCACATAAATGTACAATGAAGTCACTTCTGTTGTGCATCTATTATTTTGTAGGTAGTGTATGCTTTCTCGACGTAAATCTCGCTGGAAGTAAATTTTCAAAACGATTGTGGTTTATGTATGTTTACCTACTCGCCTGTTAGAGCAGAATGCAGCAAAGCATCGATTCTTCTGTTTCCATCGCAGTTTCAAACAATTAACACGATCTCACAAAAATGAAGCAATTAAAAATGAATTCAAGTCATTTCAGCAGAAGCATGCACATAAATGTACATTGAACTCACTTCTGTTGTGTTTCTGTTATTTTGTATTTAGTGTATGCTTTCTCTACGAAAATCTCGCTCAAAGTAAATTTTCAAAACTATTGTGTTTTTTGTATGTTTACTTACTCGACTGGTAGAGCAGAATGCAGCAAAGCAAAGATTCTTCTGTTTGCATCGCAGTTCCCAACAATTAACACGATCTCAGAAGAATGAAGCAATTAAAAATAAATTCAAGTTATTTAAGCAGAAACATGCACATAATTGTACATTGAAGTCACTTCTGTTGTGCTTCTGTTATTTTGTAGGTAGTGTATGCTTTCTCGACGGAAATCTTGCTGGAAGTAAATTTTCACCACCACTGTGTTGTGTTTCCATGTTTCCATCGTAGTTTCCAACAATTAACACGATCTAAGAAGAATGAAGCAATTAAATATGAATTCATTGAAGTCATTTCTGTTGTTGTGCTTCTGTTATTTTGTATGTAGTGTGTGCTTTAACGATGGAAATCTCGCTCAAAGTAATTTTTCAAAACGACAGTGTTTTTTTGTATGTTTACGTACTCGACTGTTAGAGCACAATGCAGCAAACCATAGATTCTTCTGTTTCCTTCGCAGTTCCCAACAATTAACACGATCTCAGAAATATGAAGCAATTAAAAATAAATGCAAGTTATTTCAGCAGAAACATGCACATAAATGTACATTGAAGTCACTTCTGTTGTGCCTCTGTTATTTTGTAGGTAGTGTATGCTTTCTCGACGAGAATCTTGCTGGAAGTAAATTTTCACCAGCATTGTGTTTTTACTATAACTACTCACTCACATGTTTGAGCAGCATGTTGGAAAGCAAAGCTTTTTCATTTTCCATAGCAGTTTCCAACAATTAAAAAGATCTCTGAAGAATGAAGCAAGTAAAGATAAATTCACGTCATTTCTGCAGAATGATGCACATAAATCTACATTGCTGTCACTTCTCTTGTGCTTCTATTATTGTCTGGCTTGTGCATGGTTTCTCGACGAAAATCTTTCTCAAATTAAATTGCCAATACCATTGTATGTTTACTTACTCGCCTGTTGGAGCAGAATTCTGCAAAGCAATGATTCTTCCGTTTTCATCGCAGTTTCCAACAGTAAATACGATCTCATCAGAATGAAGCAAGTAAATATACATTCATGTCATTTCTGCAGAATCATGCACATAAATGTACAATGAAGTCACTTCTGTTGTGCTTCTATTATTTTGTAGGTAGTGTATGCTTTCTCGACGAGAATCTTGCTGGAAGTAAATTTTCACCAGCATTGTGTTTTTACTATAACTACTTACTCACCTGTTTGAGCAGCATGTTGCTTTTTCATTTTCCATCGCAGTTTCCAACAATTGAAAAGATCTCTGAAGAATGAAGCAAGTAAAGATAAATTCACGTCATTTCTGCAGAATGATGCACATAAATCTACATTGCTGTCACTTCTCTTGTGCTTCTGTTATTGTCTGGCTTGTGCATGGTTTCTCGACGAAAATCTTTCTGAAAGTAAATTGCCAATACCATTGTATGTTTACTTACTCGCCTGTTGGAGCAGAATTCTGCAAAGCAATGATTCTTTCGTTTTCATCGCAGTTTCCAACAGTAAATACGATCTCATCAGAATGAAGCAAGTAAATATACATTCATGTCATTTCTGCAGAATCATGCACATAAATGTACATTGAAGTCACTTCTGTTGTGCTTCTGTTATTTTGTAGGTAGAGTATGCTTTCTCTACGAAAATCTCGCTCAAAGTAAATTTTCAAAACTATTGTGTTTTTTGTATGTTTACTTATTCGACTGGTAGAGCAGAATGCAACAAAGCATCGATTCTTCTGTTTCCATCGCAGTTTCAAACAATTAACACGATCTCACCAGAATGAAGCAAATATAAATGAATTTAAGTCATTTCAGCAGAAGCATGCACGTAAATTTACATTGAACTCACTTCTGTTGTGCTTCTGTTATTTTGTAGGTAGTGTATGCTTTCTCTACGGAAATCTCGCTCAAAGTAAATTTTAAAAACTATTGTGTTTTTTGTATGTTTACTTACTCGCCTGTTAGAGACGAATGCAGCAAACCAAAGCTTCTTCCGTTTCCATCGCAGTGTCGAACAATTAAAAGGATGTCAGAAGAATTAATCAAGTAAATATAAATTCAAGTCATTTCTGCAGAATCATGCACATAAATGTACAATGAAGTCACTTCTGTTGTGCATCTATTATTTTGTCTCGACGTAAATCTCGCTGGAAGTAAATTTTCAAAACGATTGTGGTTTATGTATGTTTACCTACTCGCCTGTTAGAGCAGAATGCAGCAAAGCATCGATTCTTCTGTTTCCATCGCAGTTTCAAACAATTAACACGATCTCACAAAAATGAAGCAATTAAAAATGAATTCAAGTCATTTCAGCAGAAGCATGCACATAAATGTACATTGAACTCACTTCTGTTGTGCTTCTGTTATTTTGTATTTAGTGTATGCTTTCTCTACGAAAATCTCGCTCAAAGTAAATTTTCAAAACTATTGTGTTTTTTGTATGTTTACTTACTCGACTGATAGAGCAGAATGCAGCAAAGCAAAGATTCTTCTGTTTGCATCGCAGTTCCCAACAATTAACACGATCTCAGAAGAATGAAGCAATTAAAAATAAATTCAAGTTATTTAAGCAGAAACATGCACATAATTGTACATTGAAGTCACTTCTGTTGTGCTTCTGTTATTTTGTAGGTAGTGTATGCTTTCTCGACGGAAATCTTGCTGGAAGTAAATTTTCACCACCACTGTGTTGTGTTTCCATGTTTCCATCGTAGTTTCCAACAATTAACACGATCTAAGAAGAATGAAGCAATTAAATATGAATTCATTGAAGTCATTTCTGTTGTTGTGCTTCTGTTATTTTGTATGTAGTGTGTGCTTTAACGATGGAAATCTCGCTCAAAGTAATTTTTCAAAGCGACAGTGTTTTTTTGTATGTTTACTTACTCGCCTGTTAGAGACGAATGCAGCAAACCAAAGCTTCTTCCGTTTCCATCGCAGTGTCGATGTCAGAAGAATTAATCAAGTAAATATAAATTCAAGTCATTTCTGCAGAATCATGCACGTAAATGTACATTCAAGTCACTTCTGTTGTGCTTCTGTGATTTTGTAAGTAGTGTATGCTTTCTCGACGAAAATCTCGATCAAAATAAATTTTCAAAACGATTGTATTTTTAGAATGATTACTTACTCGCTTCATAGAGCAGAATGCAGCAAACCAAAGCTTCTTCCGTTTCCATCGCAGTATCGAACAATTAAAAGGATCTCAGAAGAATTAATCAAGTAAATATACATTCACGTGATTTCTGCAGAATCATTCACGTAAATTTACATTGAACTCACTTCTGTTGTGCTTCTGTTATTTTGTAAATAGTGTATGCTTTCTCTACGAAAATCTCGCTCAAAGTAAATTTTCAATACGATTGTGTTTTTTGTATGTTTACTTATTCGACTAGTAGAGCAGAATGCAGCAAAGCATCGATTCTTCTGTTTCCATCGCAGTTTCAAACAATGAACACGATCTCACCAGAATGAAGTAAATAAAAATGAATTTAAGTCATTTCAGCAGAAGCAAGCACATAAATTTACATTGAACTCACTTCTGTTGTGCTTCTGTTATTTTGTAGGTAGTGTATGCTTTCTCTACGAAAATCTCGCTCAAAGTAAATTTTCAAAACTATTGTGTTTTTTGTATGTTTACTTACTCGACTGGTAGAGCAGAATGCAGCAAAGCAAAGATTCTTCTGTTCGCATCGCAGTTCCCAACAATTAACACGATCTCAGAAGAATGAAGCAATTAAAAATACATTCAAGTTATTTCAGCAGAAACATGCACATTGAAGTCACTTCTGTTGTGCTTCTGTTATTTTGTAGGTAGTGTATGCTTTCTCGACGGAAATCTTGCTGGAAGTAAATTCTCACCATCTATTCCTACTTACTCGTCTGTTTGAGCAGCATGTTGGAAAGCAAAGAGCTTTCATTTTCCATCGCAGTTTCCAACAATTAAAAAGATCTCTGAAGAATGAAGCAAGTAAAGATAAATTCACGTCATTTCTGCAGAATGATGCACATAAATCTACATTGCTGTCACTTCTCTTGTGCTTCTGTTATTGTCTGGCTTGTGCATGGTTTCTCGACGAAAATCTTTCTCAAAGTAAACTTCCAATACCATTGTATGTTTACTTACTCGCCTGTTGGAGAAGAATGCGGCAAAGCATTGATTCTTCCGTTTTCCTATCAGTTTCCAACAGTAAATACGATCTCATCAAAATGAAGCAAGTAAATAGATATTCACGTCATTTCTGCAGAATCATGCACATCAATCTAAATTGAAGTCATTTATGTTATGCTTCTGTTATTTTGCAGGTAGTGTGTTAATTCTCGATGGAAATCTCTCTAAAAGTAAATTTTCAAAACTATTGTGTTTTTAGTATGGTTACTAAATGGTTACTCGCCTGTTGGAGCAGAATGCAGCTAAGCAATGATTCTTCCATTTTCATCGCAGTTTCCAACAATAAACACGAACTCAGAAGAATGAAGCAATTAAATATAAATTCAAGTCATTTATGCAGAATCATGCACATAAATGTACATCGAAATCATTTCTATTCTGCTTCTGTTGCTTTGCTGGTAGTGTACGCTTTCTCGACGGAAATCTTGCTGGAAGTAAATTTTCACCACCATTGTGTTGTGTTTCCATGTTTCCATCACAGTTTCCATCAATTAACACGATCTAAGAAGAATGAAGCCATTAAATATGAATTCATTGAAGTCACTTCTGTTGTGCTTCTGTGATTTTGTAAGTAGTGTATGCTTTCCCGACGAAAATCTCGATCAAAGTAAATTTTCAAAACGATTGGGTTTTTTCTATATTAACAAACTCGCCTGTTAGAGCACAATGCAGCAAAGCAAAGATTATTCTGTTTGCATCGCAGTTCCCAACAATTAACACGATCTCAGAAGAATAAACAATTAAAAAAATATTCAAGTTATTTCAGCAGAAACATGCACATAAATGTACATTGAAGTCACTTCTGTTGTGCTTCTGTTTTTTGTAGGTAGTGTATGCTTTCTCGACGGAAATCTCGCTGGAAGTAAATTTTCAAAACGATTGTGGTTTATGTATGTTTACCTACTCGCCTGTTAGAGCAGAATGCAGCAAGGCGTCGATTCTTCTGTTTCCATCGCAGTTTCAAACAATTAACACGATCTCACCAGAATGAAGCAAATAAAAATGAATTCAAGTCATTTCAGCAGAAGCATGCACATAAATGTACATTGAACTCAATTATGTTGTGCTTCTGTTATTTTGTAGGTAGTGTATGCTTTCTCTACGAAAATCTCGCTCAAAGTAAATTTTCAAAACTATTGTGTTTTTTGTATGTTTACTTACTCGACTGGTAGAGCAGAATGCAGCAAAGCAAAGATTCTTCTGTTTGCATCGCAGTTCCCAACAATTAACACGATCTCAGAAGAATGAAGCAATTAAAAATAAATTCAAGTTATTTCAGCAGAAACTTGCACATAAATGTACATTGAAGTCACTTATGTTGTGCTTCTGTTATTTTGTATGCTTTCTCGACGGAAATCTTGCTGGAAGTAAATTTTCACCACCACTGTGTTGTGTTTCCATGTTTCCATCGCAGTTTCCAACAATTAACACGATCTAAGAAGAATGAAGCAATTAAATATGAATTCATTGAAGTCATTTCTGTTGTTATTTTGTAGGTAGTGTGTGCTTTAACGATGGAAATCTCGCTCAAAGTAATTTTTCAAAACGACAGTGTTTTTTGTATGTTTACTTACTCGCCTGTTAGAGACGAATGCAGCAAACCAAAGCTTCTTCCGTTTCCATCGCAGTGTCGAACAATTAAAAGGATGTCAGAAGAATTAATCAAGTAAATATAAATTCAAGTCATTTCTGCAGAATCATGCACGTAAATCATGCGGTGGTTGTCCTTCGCTTCCAGGATTATCCTGGAATAGAATAGGTTTGGCGGTGGCTAGGGCGGAGCGTTAAAATTTGATGCGGTCCAGCCAGATTTGCCGGTGGACCGTGAGGCCAGATTTGAAGTGCGTTCAATTGCTCTCACTTGGCTTTTGAGGGAACGGAGGTGAGATGTGTACCACGGTGATGATCGGGAATGGGATTCGGTTTTGGAGGTGAGGGGGGCCAGGGTGTCAAGGGTAATGGAGAGGGTGTTGTGGAGGGCGGTGGAGGCGAAGGATGGGTCTGTACAAAACGAATGCCATTGTGGGAGGAGGTCGGAGTTTCTAGGGCAGAGGTGAAAGTTTGAGGGGGAATCTTCTTCCAGGGCCGGTAGAAGATGGTGGTGGGTTTGGAAGTGGACAGGGGAGGGATAGAGGTGTTGCAGGAAATGAAAAAATGGTCGGAAATGGCCTTGTCTGTGATGGTGACGCCAGAGACGTTGAGGCCTCGGGTGATCACTAGATCGAGAGGATGGCAGTGAGTGTGGGTGGCAGTGTTGATATGAAGGGAGAAGTTGAAAGACGAAAGTAAAGAGGAAAATTCAGAGGAAATGGGGCAGGAGGGGGTGAAATGGAGGTTGAAATCGCCAAGAATAATAAGGCACAAAGGAGGAGGCACAAAGGGAAGTTAAAAGTGAAGAAAAGTCTGAAATGAAAGTGGGGGAGGGTTTGGGGGGGGCGATAAACTAGTAGGATTTTGAAAGAACTGTGGGAGGAGTGAGAAAGGGTGAGTTGTTCAAAAGAGGGGAAGGAGCCGGAGGAATCCCTATTCCTCCGGCTCCTAGGGGTGGATAGGGCGAGGGGTGGCCACGCCACCGCCACGACGGTTGGGTCGAGGAGCATGGTGGAATGTGTAGTTGGGTGGTGTGGCCACCCAATTACACAACAAGGGGGAAAGTGTCGCCTGGGGTGGGATACTGCTGTGCGCAATTTGGCTGCCACGTTTTGCCCATTAATATACAGTTACTTTTCCTACTATTCTTCATCCTGCCCTTATCCTTCCCACCCTGCTCTTGTCCTACCTAACTGTACAGCGCCTTGGGACGTCCTCTCGATGTGAAAGGCGCTATATAAATGTAAGTTTTGTTGTTTGTTTGTTGTTAATCAGTCCGCATGCACAAAGTGAGCAAACTCGCGATTGCTGGAAAGGGGAACTGCTCTGGGAGGGGGAGTCGCGCAATCCCGTTGATCGGGTCATGGATAAACAAGCTTTTACTTTATTGTAAAAAGTAATTTCAATCTACGACTGTTTGTGGGCCAATGCTGTGTGCAATCGGCTGCCGTATTTCACCCACACATATATATATATGTACAAGAACATAAGAGTTAGGAGCAGGAGTAGGCCATTCGGCCCTTCGAGCCTGCCCCGCCATTCAATAAGATCATGGCTGATCTTCTCACCTAACTCTGATTACCTGCCCTATCCCCATAATCCCTCTATTTTTCAAAAATCTATCAGTCTCAGCCTTGAAAATGTTCAAGGGCTGAGCATCTACAGGCTTCTGGGGTAGTGAAATCCATTCACTACCCTCTGAGTGAAGAAATGTTTCCTCAGCTCTGTTCTGAAAGGCTGACCCTTAATTTTAAGACTGTGATCCCTGGTTATAGATTCTCCTACCAGGGGAAACAGTCCCTCAGTGCAGCCAATTCACTTTACAGTATACTTGAATACCATGAAACATCGTGTTTCAATACATAATGAATTTGTTGTTGTATGTGGTTAACGATGATATTAATCTAGTGACAGCAAATATATGATAGAATGATCAGATAATAAGATAATATACAAATGTAATAATTGAACAGTAATATAATGACACTAATAAAGACCCAAATAATATCAACAGTGTTAACAATACATCCTCCAGCAGGGTGACCTCAGTGATTACCATGGAGGGGGGCTGGGGGGCGTGTCTTCCTCTCCTGTCAATCACTAGTTTCCATGGAGACAGTGGGCGCCCAGGCAAAGTGCGTTATCAATGTGCGTCGGCATCGTCACGTGCTCTGATGGCGGCGGCAGAGACACAGGGAGACACAAGGTGTGAGAGAGAGAGCCTGTGTGTGTCCCTGACCCCCCTCTTGTCTCCCTTTGCGGGGTCCTGGTGTTTGTGTGTATGTGTCTCCCCCCCCCCCCACCCTTTGCCCCCCAATAACACGTCCTGGTGTAAGGGTGAGTGGCTGTGTGTTTGTGTGTCTCCCCTCCCCCTAGACTTCCCTGATGGTGAGGCTGGTGTGACTCACTCACTTTCAAGGCCATTCCCAGCCTTGTCCCCGTCTATCTCTCTGACCTACTGTCTCCCTCTCAGCCTCCCCCGTCCCCTCTGTTCAGCAGCCTCAGGCCTAACCCCCCAACCATCGCCTCTCTGCTCGGCACACACAGACACACACTCTCACAGCCACACTCACCCACACTCACCTCTCTGCTCCCACACTGTGAACTCCATCCCGCAGCCCCTCCCCCTCGCTTCCTCCCTTTCCTCCTTCAAGGCCGCTCTCTTCGACACGCCTTCGGCTGCCCCACTAACTCTCCCCCCCGCCCCCCCTCTCCCTCTCCCCCCCCCCTCCCTCTCCCCCCCCCTCCCCTCCCCCCCCCTCCCTCCCCCCCCCTCCATCCCTCCCTCCTCTCCCCCCCCCCTCCCCCCCCCCTCCCCCCCCCCTCCCTCTACCCCCCCCACCCCCTACCCCCCTCCCTCTACCCCCCCCTCCCACTACCCCCCCCTCCCATCTCCCCCCCCCCTCCCTCTCCCCCCCCTCCCTCTCCCCCCCCTCCCTCTCACCCTCCTCCCTCTCTCCCCCCTCCCTCTCTCCCCCTCTCCCTCTCTCCCCCTCTTCTTCCCCCGCCCCCCCCTCCCTCTCCCCCCCCCCCCCCTCCCCCCCCTCTCCCTCTCTCCTCCTCTCCTTCCCCCGCCCCCCCCTCTCTCCCCCTCTCAACCCCCCTCCCCCTCTCTCCCTCTCTCCTTCCCCCGCCCCCCCCCCTCTCTCCCCCTCCCCCCCCCTCCCTCTCTCCCCCTCTCCTTCCCCCGCCCCCCCCCCCCCTCCCCCGCTCGGGTCCAAACCTGATTGTTCAGCGCTTTGGGACGTCTTCCCAACGTGAAAGGTGCTCTGTAAATGTCATTTTGTTGTTATTGTTATTGTTCTTGAGTGTCTGTGTGTGTGTGTCTCCCCTGACACCCCCTCCCCCCCCCACCATCTCTTGTCTCCCTATAGGAAGTCCTGGTGTGAGGGTTAGTGTGGCTGCTGTGTGTGAGTGTGTGTCTCTGTGTGTGTGTGAGAGTGAGTGTGTTTGTGTGTGTGTCTTTCTGACCCCCCTCACTGTCTGCCTGTAGGGGGTACATTTGACCATATGTTTGGCTGGTGACACATCAGGTGTAAGTTTGTGCTGCTGACACAATGCAGTAGAGAATGTCTGAGGAAACCCAAGCCAGCAACATCGAGTGTGTGATCACCCCAGGGAAAGGTAACCGCTCCATGTATCTGTACCTCACTGTATTTATTTATTGTTTAAATGTTCAGTTTATTTATATCTTGCCCATGCATTACTTGCATTCTGCCCACAATATCTTCTGTAAAGCGCTTCGATATGTCGATATGACGTGAAAAGCGTTAGATCAAATGCAAGGATTATATATATTACTATTTGATATTTCACTTTTCACATCTTCTAGACGTCTCAAAACGCTTCACAGAATATACTGTAAAGCAAATTGACTGTATATTTGTGGACAAAACTCAGCAGCAAATCATGTCTAGCGGTGTCCCACAAACAGCAGTGGAATAAAATGATCATTTTATTATTGGATTTTTTTAAGCAATTATTGTAAGTAAATATTTGAAGGATGTAAGTACATCCTTTGTATGTGTCAGGACAGCTAGATAAGGCTGTTAAAAAAGCAGATGGGATAAATAAATTGAGTACAAAGCTCAGGAAGCTTTAATTAACCTGTATAAAACATGGTTTAGGCCGAATGCGCAGTTGGGGGTGGGGTGGGGGGGGGGAGACCGGGGGGTGGGGGGGGAGGCCACACAGAGAGAGAGATGGAGAGAGTGAGTGTGAGACAGAGAGAGAGAGATATTTACCTCCTGAGGAGATAGGCCCCGAATGCGCGCGCACTTCCGAATGCGCACGCATGCGCAGTGCAAAAAAAAACCAAATATCAATATATTGGCATATATCGATGTGAGCCCATTGATATATCTAAATTGGAAAATTTCCATATTGACGGACCCGAGTGTCTACTAGTGTCTGGCGATGTATAGATATATCGGTTATATCGGTATAATTTTTCATATCGATATGCCAATATAGAAATTCAAATACAGGTAACCCCCCTGAAGGGGTTAGGGAATTCAAAACTCCTCGTTAAGCGAAAATTGCGGTAAACGGGCGGGAGGGAGGTCCCTACTGTGTATGAAAAAAATCGTTCCCAGTAATGCCTTGCGCCTTGGCCTAGCGCTAACATTTACACTGTAAATGTACCAGCGACCGCATAAGCTATTGAAGGCAGGGAGAGAGAGTTAAAGAGACTGAGACAGAGAGAGAGAGAGAGCCTGTGAGTGAGATTGTGACAGCCAGAGACTCAGAGAGAGCGAAAGGGACACAGAGCGAGAGAAAAAGACACAGAGAGACTGGGACAGAGAAAGAGAGAGAGGGAGACCGAGACAGACAGAGAGAGGGAAAGAGACACAGAGAGAGAGAGACACAGGGGGAGACTGAGATAGAGAGAGAGACCGAGAAAGAGAGAGACAGAGATGAGACAGACAGACAGAGCATCCTTAAGTGGTAACTTAAGCTCCTCCCAAACTGCAACACTTTCTCTTGGATTAGTTGGTGCTGCAGTAAGTATGTATGTGCGCTTGTGGCGCGGAGGCTGCCGGGAGACGAGGAGCACGAGATTTCAACTTTAGTTATAGCGAGTGCAGCCTTCACTACGCGCATATGGGGGTACAAATAGAAACCCTCGTTATAGTGAAGTTTCGGTAAGCGGGGGCTACCTGTATATCGATATATTGAAAAATTCGATATTAAAAAAAAAATCTATATGTCGCAAATATTGGTATATTGTGTCCGGCGATACATTGATATATCGGTTATGTCGGCATAAAGCAAACTTTTTCAACTTACCTTGTGGCCGGCATTGCAAACCTCCGGGCCCTAGAGCACGGAATGTGCGCGCACCCCCGAATGCATGCGCAGTACAAAAAAAAAGGGAGATATCGATATATTTGTATATATGCAAATATATCGATATCTCCGATATCTCCCACTGATATGTTGATATCGGAAAATTTCTATATCAATGGACCCTACTGTCTACAAAATTGTAAACTCTAAAGGGTTTGGGCTCCAAACTCAATCAAGTGACTGCAGGACGGCCGGGAGCAGCAGATACGATGTGAGGAAGAGGAAGAGAAGAAATGACACGACGATCATTACCTACCGTATATCTCCGCATATAAGGCGCACTTTTTTTCAGGTCGGAAGATCTCAAAAGTTGGGGGTGCGCCCTATACGCAGGTACAAGCAATTTTGAGCCTCGGAAATACAGTAAACAGGAGGGGCGGCCGGCGCGCTGTCAGCCGGGGTTTGGTCAGTGTCCGGCGGGGGTTGGGAGGAGCGGGTGACGGGGCTTCGGCCTCGGCCGCCCGGGCAGCGGCAGCAGCAGCGGACTTCAGCTTACCTTCCAAACCCAGTCTGCCTGCCTCCCTCCCGGCCGCTTTCCCTCCCTCCCTCCCTCCCTGGCTGCCGGCCTGCCTCTCTCCCTCTCTCTCTCCCGGGCTGCCGGCCTGCCTCTCTCCCTCTCTCTCCTGGGCTGCCGGCCTGCCTCTCTCCCTCTCTCTCTCCCTGCCTCCCTCTCTCCCTCCCTGGTTACCTGGCTGCCTGCCTCTCTCTCTCCCTACCTACTTGTCTCTCCTCCCTTCTGCCGGCAATATCATTGAAAACGCTTCCGTTTTTTTTCACCAAGAAAAGGTCAAAAACGGGGGGTGCGCCTTATACGCGGAGATATACTCCATGTATGTGAAAGATCAATCAGAGTTTCTGAACATGAAATGATCCAGAGCAGAATTGGGAGATGTCTTTGTAGTCCTTCGCGATTACACTGTGAAGTGAATTCAGTGAATTGTTGTGGGCAAAACACAGCAGCCAATTGCGCGCGTCAGCGTCCCGCGTTTTCAATCCACATTCGTGCATTGATAATGACCAATTGTTATTATTGTGTTTTTTGGGGGCGTATTATTATTAGGAATACTTGCCCAAGATTTCACCATGAACTGCCTGGATTCGAACATAGATCTCACAATTATAAGGCGAGCACTCTAACCACTGAGATACAGGGCTCCAATACTGACTTGCATACAAGTGCTATATAAATGCAATTTTCTATTGACCCTACATTTCACAGTAATCAGTGTAACGCATTGACTGTATCAGGTATTATACAAATACAAAATTTGTCAACAGTAATTCATGAAGGATAAACTTTGATGTTTGTTAACTAAATCTTTCTTGTTTCTCCATCAGCGAAAGTGGATCATTCTGAGGCTCCCCCTTGGCCTCAGTGTAACACTGTGTTTACACCAGCTGAGTTCCATCAGAAGCACAGCAGAAGACAACCCGAGCTCTGTCGAGACACATCAAACACACAATCAGCTTGTACGGCAAATCTTTGTTCATCCATCACACGTGCTGTTGAGGAAAAGGGGGTCTCGCAAACAGGATCTACGCACGATCACCTGCCATCAATCTCGCGAGAGAGAATGTATGATTGTTCCCAATGTGGGAAGAGTTTCACAGATACAGGATCCCTCCACAGTCACCAGCGATCACATACAGGAGAGAAACAATATAAGTGTGCTGAATGTGGAAAGAGTTTCACAAGATTAGAGAATCTCAATGTACACTATCGATCACACACAGGAGAGAGACCATATACATGTGCTGAGTGTGGAAAGAGTTTCAAAACATCAAGCAATATGAAAAGACACCATCGATCACACACGGGAGAGAGACCTTACACATGTGTTGAATGTGGAAAGAGTTTCAGTACATTAGGGGAAATAAAAGTACACCATCGATCACACACAGGAGAGAGACCATATAAATGTGCTGAGTGTGGAGAGAGTTTCAAAACATCTGGGTATTTGAAAATTCACCATCGATCACACACGGGAGAGAAACCATATAAATGTTCTGAATGTGGAAAGAGTTTCTTGACTTTGGGGTGTCTCCAGGAACACTATCGATCACACACAGGAGAGAGACCATATAAATGCCCTGAATGTGGCAAGAGTTTCAAAACATCTGGGCATATGAAAATTCACCATCGATCACACACGGGAGAGAAACCATATAAATGTTCTGAATGTGGAAAGAGTTTCTCGACTTTGGGGTGTCTCCAGGAACACTATCGATCACACACAGGAGAGAGACCATACACATGTGCTGAATGTAGAAAGAGTTTCAAAACAGCAGGAGAAATGAAATCACACCATCGATCACACTCAGGAGAGAGACCATATACATGTGCTGAATGTGGAAAGAGATTCAAAACATCAAGCGATATGAACGTACATTATCGATCACACACAGGAGAGAGGCCGTATAAATGTGTTGAATGTGGAAAGAGTTTCAAAACAGCAGGAGAAATGAAATCACACCATCGATCACACTCAGGAGAGAGACCATATACATGTGCTGAGTGTGGAAAGAATTTCAAAACATCAACCGATATGAACGTACATTATCGATCACACACAGGAGAGAGGCCGTATAAATGTGCTGAATGTGGAAAGAGTTTCAAAACATCAGGAGTGCTCCAGAAACACCATCAATCACACATATAAATGTGCTGAATATGGAGTGAGATTCACAAGGAAACATCACCTTCAAAGTCACCAGGAAGTTCACACACAAGACACTGTATAAATGTGTGGATTGTGGGAAGACTTTTGCATGGGCTGGTAAGCAGAAAAATCACAAATGCTCGGAGATGCCGATACTAATTTAAAGCTTTCCATTTCAAACCACATCAGATGCTGCTTTACTATAGTAAAAGTTTGATGGATATCAGGTAATTAGAGTTAGTTCGGAAGATCAGCCATGATCTTATCGAGGGGCCAAATGGTCCTAATTCTTATGTTCTTATGATACAGAGATCCACTTGATCTAATACCATTGACTCACAGTCTATTGCCATATCTCAAATCAGTTCATAGTATATATTATCGGTCAAAAGGCACCTCTCCCAGTTTATTACCAGCAAAATGGTGTGTGTTTATTGATTTACTACGAACCAGTTTTGTGGGGTGTTGGTGAGGGATAGTGTAGTTCAGGGAAAGATTTTGATGAGTGTGGGGGATTAATATTAAAGTGTGGGTGGGGGAAGAAGTGTGAGGAGAGGAAATAATATGTTGGTGGTGGTGGTGGAAGGGAGAGTAGATGAATGGTAGGATAGGGATAGTAATAGTGTATTTATCATACTGGTAAACCATTCAATGTCAATGTTCACTGTATGGAACATCCTCTCAATGTGAAATGCGCCAACCAAATGTACTTGTGTGGTTTTTGTAATGTTACCATTATTAATATTAAAGCCATCGACATAGAATACTTTGCCATTTTTATTAGTTTTTTCATGTGAGGAATATAAAAATAAAGCCTTCATCCCCAAGTAGAGATGAGCCTGAAGTGACTGTATAGAGGGATATACAGCAGGACAGATTTCTCAAACAATATACTTAGATATAGGACAAGAGATTGACTCAGGTGTAAAGATCAGAGGGAGCTTGATGACCTCAGTGGGGAGGTCTAACAATTTGACTGGCGAGGGCTGGAATCCGTAATCAAGAGACGTCTGCTTCCCAACCAAAAGCATGTCCATGTCAACATTGACACAACACCCTTTTTACACCAGGTGACGAAGCTTTGAGAGATGGCAGAGACGCAAACTGCAAATGGAATAAAATGATAATATTCGGGCAGATGGGGTCAGGGAAAGCTGGTGTTTCCTCCTTCAACTCCAGACCCTCCACTTTGACGTCCCCATTGGCCACTCCAAATCCCTCCCATTCCCTCCAACCGCCCTGTCCCCAGCTCGGGTCTGAAACAATGACTGTCCATTGCCTTGTGACGTCCTCCTGACATGAAATGCGCTATAACAAGTGTAATTTTGTTGTTGTTATTGTTCTTTCCAGGTTGAAGGGAAGGGCCTGGTCGGGAGGTCGCTGAGGGAGAAATTATGATCTTAGAGTAATCTGTCACTTGCGAAAGAGGGAGTTTTCTGGCCGGATAGTACATGATATGTTGCTTGGTTTCTGACCAGAGACTGAGCCTGTGAAGCAGGTCACAGGCCTCCCTTATGGGCCAGTGTTTTGAAAGTTAGAACTGAAAGTTAGAAGCTCATTGACCATCACATTTTGTTGTTTAAGATGACGTACATCGGAATGTCCATCATATATCTTCCAGATATTTGCTGTTAACCTCCTGTGAGCTCCTGTGTGGAAGCGGAAATGTAGGATTGTGACGGATAGTACTAATGTGCACAGTGACCCCCATCATCATTTTCAACATCAACCTCTTCAACAAGAGGTTGATGTTGAAACAGAATCATACAGGTAAAATATACATTCATTTCTGTTGTGTTTCTGTTATTTTGCTGGTAGTTTATACTTTCTCGGTAGAAATCTCGCTCATAGTAAATTTTCAACACTTTTCTATTTTAGTATGTGGATTGGAGCGATTTTTGTAATACCATGCTAGAATACAGTGATTCTTGAGCTTTCAGCAGGGTTTCAATTGATCCTATTTCGGCAGAATCGTATAGGAAAAGAGAATTCCATGTCAATTCTATTGCATCTCAGTACGTCAATGGAATTTTACGTTTTCTCTGTGGAAATCTCGCTCTAACTAAATTTTCAACACTTTTATTTAACCAATTATTGCAGAAGCACGCTAGGAAGCAGTTATTCTTGCGTTTTCATCGTGGTTTCCAACACTTGATGCTATTTCAGCAGAATCATACAGGAAAAGAGATCTGTGTAATTTCTATTGTTTCTCTGTTGATTTGCTTGTATTTTATGATGTCTGTGTACAAGTTTCGCTTAAAGTTAATTTTCAATACACATCTTCTAACATGTATTTTTGCTGTAACAAAATAACAGTGATTTTGCTGTAGTACACTGTAGCACACTAGAAAGTAGTTATTCTTACGTTTTGATCGTGTTTTCCAACAGTTGATGTTATTTCGACAGAATCATACAGGAAAACACACACTGATGTCATTTCTGTTTTGTCTATTATTATGTTTTCTTAGTAAAAATCACGCTCAATGTAAATTTTCAACACTTTTGTGTCTTAAAATATTTAAGCCATTGGTGGCAGCACTAATCTGCCAGAAAAATAACAGAGACACAGCAGGAATGACACAGCAGAATGTTTTCCTGTAAGATTCTACCGAAATAGCATCCATTGTTGGAAGCCACACTTTCTAACGTGCAATGCAGCGAATGATCTTCAGCCTGTGAAGGGAGGAGCTAGGGAGGCCAACTCCAGGCTCAGCAGGTCAAGCGGGTGGCCGTGGATGTGGGTGGCGGAGTGGATGTGGAGGGAGAGGTTGAGAGAGGAGGGAGGAGAATTGTGAGGAGGTGGAGCAGGAGGGGGTGAAGTGGAGGTTAAAGTCGCCGAGGATGAGGAGGCTCAGAGGGACGTGGAGAGAGATGAAGGTTGGGGAGGGTTTTGGGGGATGATAAACTAGGAGGATTTTGAGGGGAGATGAGAGGAGAGGGAGAGGGTGAGGTATTCAAAAGAAGGGAAGGAACCAGACGAGTAGGGGGATAGGGCAGGTGGCGCCCTAGAGATGAGGGCCACGCCATCGCCACGCCGGTTGGGGTGAGAGACATGGTGGGAGGTGTAGCCGGGTGGTGTGAGGGGGAGGGTGTCCCCTGGGGGTGATCCAGGTGATGAGGGCCAGGATATCAATGTTCTGATGGGATCGTTGACGGCCAGGCCAGGAAAGGCTGGAGAGGATTATTCTCACTGGAGCAAATTTTTTGTTGAGTCTCTTGTTAACCTTTAACAAGAGACTCAACAAAAAAATTCAAAATTCTGAGTTGATTTGATGGTGAACAAGGAGAGACTGTCGGGGTAGGGGGTGGGAGGGGGTGGGCGTGAGGAGGAATCACCCTCACCATGCTGTGTGTCTCTCTATGATACGCAGGATGGTGAGGGTGATGGAGTCATAGAGTCTGGTGTGGGAGAGACCTGGGGGAGACACACGCACACACAGACACACACACAGACAACTACACACAGACACAGAAAGAGACACAGACAAAAGTGATGCCCAGTTTCCATTTTATATCACATTCCCTGCAAACACCTGATTACACCAGCTCATCCCAGGGGAGACGGGGGGAGAGAGACTACAGTGTAGTGACTGTATATTTTGTGGGTGAAACGCGGCAGCCGATTACAGAGAGACTCCCCCACCCCAACAATATTAAATACAATAACAGTTATTATCATTGATAATATTGTTATAAACTCACCACCCTACACACACCCCACACACATCCCTGCACACACAACCCCCCTACACACACCCACCCCCCTACACAGCCCGGCCTCTACACACACATGCCCCTCACACACACCCAACACACACCCACATACACACACACTCACCCCACCCCCACAGCTCACTCCGGGAGGGACCATCGCAGGAAATGAATGTTTCCCAGGGAATCCCCGCTGACGCCCTCCCCGGCCCGAGTCACCGTCACAAACACCACCCCAGCATCACACTGGTACAATCCCACCTGCCACAGAGAGAGGGGAGAGGGGGAGGGGGGGAGAGAGGGTGGGGGGGAGAGGGGGTGGAGAGGGAGGGGGATAGAGGTGGAGAGGAGGAGGGAGAGGGGAGGGGCGGAGAGGGGGGGGAGAGGGGAGGGGAGAGGGGGAGGGGGGGAGAGAGGGAGAGGGGGGAGAAGGAGACGAGAGAGGGGGAAGGAAGGGGATAGAGGGAGAGGGCGGAGAGGGAGTGGGGGAGAGGAGTTAGAGGGGGAGAGGAGGGAGGGAGAGAAAAGTAGAGGGAGGAGACGGCGGGAGAGGGAAGGTGGGAGGGGGAAGAGGGGGGGGGAGGGGGGGGGGAAGGGGGGGAGGGAGATGAGAGAGGCGGGGGAGAGAGGGGGTGAGGGGGGAGGGAGAGGGGGGGGAGAAAGGGAGAGGGGAGAGGGGGAGGGAGAGGGGGGAGGAAGGTGGGGGGAAAGGGAGAGGAGATGAAGGAGGGAGGGGGGAGAGGGCGGGAGAGAGAGGGGGGGAGGGTGTGGGGGGAGGGATAGGCAGAGGGGAGAGAAGGGGGGAAGGAGAGGGAGATGGGGGAGAGGGAGAGGGTGTGAGGGAGAGGAGAGAGGCGGGGAGAGAGAGGGAGAGGGGGGGAGGGAGAGGGAGAGGGTGGGGGAGGAAGGTGGGGAGAGGGAGGTGGGGGAGGGAGAGGGGAGGGAGAGGTAGAGGGGAGAGAGAGGGGAAGAGGGTGAAGGCGGGAGAGAGAGGTGGAGAGGGAGAAGCAGAGGGGGGAGGGAGGGGGGAGAGAGGGAGAAAGGGTGAGGGAGAGGGAGGGGGAGGTGGGGAGGGAGAGGACGGGAGAGGGGGAGAGAGAGAGGATGTTGAGGGTGTGGAGGTGTGTGAGGATGTGTGAGTGTGTATGAGGGTGTGTGTGTGAGGAGTGTGTGTGAGGGGGTGTGTGAGGATGTGTGTGAATGGATGTGTGAGGGTGTGTGTGAGGGGGTGTGTGTGAAGATGTGTGTGAGGCGGTGTGTGAGAAGGTGTTTGAGGGGGCGTGTGAGGGTATCTGAGGGTGTGTGTGAGGGAATGTGTGAGGGTGTGTGTGTGTGAGGTGTGTGTGTGAGGATGTGTGTGAGTGTGTATGTGAGGGGGTGTGTGGGTAAGGGTTTGTGTGAGGGTGTGTGTGAGGGTATGTGTGAGGGGGTGTATAAGGATGTGTGTGAGGGGGTGTGTGAGGGGGTGTATACCTGTGTGAGTGACGGACGTTCCCATAGTTTGAGGGTCCCGTCCCGCGAGGCTGAGATCAGGAGATTCTCATCTTCAGCCAAAGCCGTGACCGCGGCATCGTGGAGCTGAGACACAGAGAGTGTGAGAGAGAGAGACAGAGAGTGAGAGAGACAGACAGTGTGAGAGAGAGATAGAGATTGAGAGACAGAGTGAGAATGAGAGAAAGTGCGGGAGACAGAGAGTGAGACAGAGAGAGAGAGTGTGTGAGAGAGAGAGACACAGAGAGTGTGTGCGAGAGAGAGACAGAAACTGTGAGAGAGACAGTGTGAGAGACAGAGAGTGTGAGAGAGAGAGTGTGTGAGAGAGACAGAGTGTGAGAGAGTCAGAGAGTGTGAGAGAGAGACAGAGAGTGAGAGAGACAGAGCGAGAGAGTGTGAGAGAGACAGAGAGTGTGTGATACAGAGAGAGACAGAGTGTGTGAGAGAGTGTGTGAGACACAGAGAGTGTGAGAGAGAGAAAGAGACAGAGGGGGAAGCCACAGAGACAGAGAGCATGAGAGACAGTAAGACACGGAGAGACAGAGAATGTGTGAGAGAGAGAGAGATATAGAGGCAGACAGTGTGAGAGAGAGAGACAGAGTGAGAGAGACAGAGTGTGAGAAAGACAGAGAGTGAGAGAGAGACAGAATGTGAGAGAGAGTGACAGAGAGCGTGAGAGGCAGACAAGAGAGTGTGAGAGAGAGAGTGAGAGAGAGACAGAGTGAGAAACAGAGAGAGAGTGTGTGAGAGAGAGACACAGAGAGTGTGTGAGAGAAGGAGAGACAGAGAGTAAGACACGGAGAGACAGAGAATGTATGAGAGAGAGACACAGAGAGTGTGTGAGAGAGACAGAGAATGTGTGAGAGAGACAGAGAGTGAGCGAGAAACAGAGTGAGAGTGAGAGACAGTGCGGGAGACAGAGAGAGAGTGGGACAGAGAGAGAGAGTGTGTGAGAGAGAGAGTGAGAGTGAGAGAGTAAGAGACAGAGAGAGAGAGTGAGACGGAGTGTGTGAGAGAGTGAGGGAGAGGACAGAGAGTGTGAGAGAGTGTGAGAAACAGAGAGACAGAGAGAGTGAGAGAGACAGAGTGTGAGAGACAGAGAGCGAGAGACAGAGTGTGAGAGAGTGTGTGAGAGAGACAGAGGGTGAGAGAAACAGAGAGTGTTAGAGAGAGAGAGAGAGAGACAGAGAGTGTGAGAGACAGAGAGTAAGAGAGAGAGTGTGACAGAGAGAGATAGGGAGAGAGTGATAGACAGAGACAGAGAGAAACAGTGAGAGCTAGAATGAGAGCAGGAGAGAGAGATACAGAGCAAGAGAGAGAATGAGAGGGATTGAGAGACAGAGTGAGAGACAGACCAAGGGATAGAGACTGACAGAGTGAGAGAGTGAAGCAGAGCAAGAAAGAAAGCAAGAGACTTAGCTCCCTCCCTCACTTCCAGGTCAGAGTTAGAGACACAGTAAAGCTCAGTTACCTGTCTCTTTGTCCAGTTGAATTGTTCTGTGTACAGACTGTTGTCCCCGAAAGGTGACAGTGACGGTGTATCGGGGGAGGGGGGGGGCCGCGGGACGGCCACGGGTTCCCGTCCACACAAACCCTTCAGAGTCCCCGCAAAGCAGAGAGAAGCCTGGGGAGAGAGAGAGAGAGAGAGACAGAGGCAGAGAGTATGAGACAGAGAGAGAGAGTGTGTGTGAGACAGAGAGAGAGAAAGAGAGACACAGAGAGAATGTGTGCGACAGATAGAGAGAGAGAGAAATTGAGATCGAGTATGAGAGAGACAGAGAGAGAGTGCGCGACAGAGAGAGAAAGTGAGACAGAGTGAGACAAAGTGTGAGACACAAAGAGTGTGAGATGGGAGTATGAGTGTGTGAGACAGAGAGGGAGGGAGAGTGTAAGACAGAGAGAGATACAGAGTGTGAGACAGAGGGACATAGAGAGAGTGTGAGACAGAGAGAGAGTGAGACACAGAGAGAGACGGAGAGAAAGTGTGAGATAGAGAGAGTGAGACAGAGAGCGTGAGACACAGAGAGAGTGAGCCAGAGAGAGTGTGAGTGTGTGACAGAGTGTGAGATAAAGAGAGTGTAAGACAGAGATAGAGACAGAGTGTGTTTGAGACTGAAGAGAAGAGATTGTGAGACCGAGAGAAAGAAACAGAGAGAGTGAGACAGAGAGAGAGTGTGAGACAGTGTGAGACTCAGATACAGTGTGAGTTGTGAGATGGATAAAGAGTGTGAGACAGAGAGAGTGAGACAAAGAGAGAAAGAGAGTGTAATACAGAGATGGAGAGAGAGAGTGTGAGACAGAGAGTGAAACAGTGTGAGACAGAGAGGGTGAGACAGAGAGAGTGTGAGAAAGAGAGAGTGTGAGAGACAGAGAGAGTATGTGAGACAGAGAGAGTATGTGAGACAGAGAAAGAGAGAGTGTATTACAGTAATAAAGTAGAGAGTGTGTGTGAGACAGTGTGAGACCGAGACAGAGAGTGTGAGACAGTATGTGAGACAGAAAGAGTGTGAGATAGAAAGTGTGAGAGACTGAGAGACAGTGTGAGTGTGTGAGACTGAGTGTGAGATAGAGAGCGTGAGACAGAAAGAGTGTGAGACAGAGAGAGTGTAAGATGGAGTGTGTGAGACAGAGAGAGAAAGAGAGTGTAAGACAGAGTGTGTGTGAGACTGAAAGAGATTGTGAGACCGAGAGAGTATGAGACAGAGAGTGTGAGACAGAAATAGTGTGTGAGAGAGACAGAGAGTGAGAGACAGAGAAAGAGAGTGAGATAGAGTGTGAGACTGAGACAGTGTGAGTGTGTGAGACAGAGAAAGAGTGTGAGACAGAAAGAGTGTGTGAGACAGAGAGAGTGAGAGACAGAGAGTGTGAGATAGAGTGTGAGACTGAGAGAGAGTGTGAGAGTGTGAGACGGAGAAAGAGTGTGAGACTGAAAGAGATTGTGAGACCGAGAGAATGTGAGACAGAGAGAGTGTGAGACAGAAAGAAAGAGTGTGAGACCGAGAGACATTGTGAGTCTGTGAGACTGAGAGAGAGTATGAGACAGAGAGAGTGCAAGACAGACAGAGAGAGAGTGTGTGAGACAGAGAGAGAGTGTGAGACAGAGAGAGTGAGACAGAGAGTATGAAATAGAGAATGTGAGAGACACAGAAAAAGAGTGTGCTGGACAGAGTGTGGGAGACACAGAGAGAATGTGAGAGACACAGAGAAAGTGAGAGACACAGAGAGACAGTATGCTGGACAGAGAGAGTGTGAGAGACACAGAGAGTGTGAGACACAGAGAGAGTATGTGAAACAGAGAGAGTGTGTGAGACACAGAGAGTGTGAGAGACACAGAGAGAGTGTGTGAAACAGGGAGAGTGTGAGAGACACAGAGAGAATGTGTGAGACACAGAGAGAGTATGTGAGACAGAAAGAGTGTGCTAGACAGGGAGAGTGTGTGTAAGACAGTGTGAGACAGAGTGTGAGAGTGATAAAGAGGGTATGAGACAGAGTGTGAGTGTGTGACAGTTTGTAAATTTCTGTGTGAGACTGAGTGGGTGTAAAAGAGCCTGTGATCCAGGGTGAGAGAATGTGAGTGTGCACGAGTGTGGGTGAGTGGGTGTGTAAACTAGTGTATATATATATCGATATATCGGTTATATCGGTATAATTTTTCATATTGATACGCCGATATTGGAAATTTGAATATATCGTTATATCGAAAAATTTGGTATAAAAACAAATCGTTATTATCACAAAACATCGGAATACAGTGTCCGGCAATATATCAATATCTGGGTTATATTGATATAATACAAACCTTTTCAACAGACCTTGTCGCCGGCACTGCAAACCTCCTGGGTGTAGAGCTCACACACCCGAATGCGCGCGCACATACACAGGATAAAACAACCTGGTGATGTCCATATCCATCCGTATGAGCCACCGATATATCGATATCAGAAAAATTCCATATCACCAGACACGAGTGTAAACTCACCATCCCGGCTGACATTGCCCACAGCTGTGACCCTCACCCCAGTCTCTCTCTCTCTCCGTGTTTCTGACCCCCACGGCTCCAGTCGCTGGCAATATCCCTCATTTAAACACATCCCTTCCCACGTCTGGCGGGGACAGACACACACATACATGAGCCAGGGGTCACACACACACACACATGAGCCAGGAGTCACACACACACACACATCAGCCAGGGGTCACACACACACACACATCAGCCAGGAGTCACACACACACACACACACACACATCAGCCAGGGGTCACACACATCAGCCAGGGGTCACACACACACACACACATCAGCCAGGGGTCACACACATCAGCCAGGGGTCACACACACACACACACATCAGCCAGGGGTCACACACATCAGCCAGGGGTCACACACACACACACATCAGCCAGGAGTCACACACACATCAGCCAGGGGTCACACACACACACATATTAGCCAGGGGTCACACACACACATCAGCCAGGGGTCACACACACACACACACATCAGCCAGGAGTCACACACACACACATCAGCCAGGGGTCACACACACACACACACACACACATCAGCCAGGGGTCATACACACACACATCAGCCAGGGGTCACACACACACACATCAGCCAGGAGTCACACACACACACACACATCAGCCAGGGGTCACACACACACACACACACACACAACAGCCAGGGGTCACACACACACACACACACACACATTAACCAGGGGTCACACACACACACACATCAGCCAGGGGTCACACACACACAGCAGCCAGGGGTCACACACACACACATCAGTCGGGGGTCACACACACACACACACACACACATTAACCAGGGGTCACACACACACACACATCAGCCAGGGGTCACACACACACAGCAGCCAGGGGTCACACACACACATCAGCCAGGGGTCACACACACACACACACAGCAGCCAGGGGTCACACACACACACACACATCAGCCAGGGGTCACACACACACACACATATTAGCCAGGGGTCACACACACACACACACATCAGCCAGGGGTCACACACACACACACACACACACACACATCAGCCAGGGGTCACACACACACACACACACATCAGCCAGGGGTCACACATACACACACACACATAACAGCCAGGGGTCACACACACACACACATCAGCCAGGGGTCACACACACACACACACACATCAGCCAGGGGTCACACATACACACACACACATAACAGCCAGGGGTCACACACACACACACATCAGCCAGGAGTCACACACACACACACCAGCCAGGGGTCACACACACACACACACACACACATCAGTCAGGGGTCACACACACACACACATCAGCCAGGAGTCACACACACACACATCAGTCAGGGGTCACACACACAGACAGACAAACACACACATCAGCCAGGGGTCACACACACAAACACATCAGCCAGGGGTCACACACACACACAGCAGCCAGGGGTCACACACACACACATCAGCCAGGGGTCACACACACACACACACAGCAGCCAGGGGTCACACACACACACACACACATCAGCCAGGGGTCACACACACACACACATATTAGCCAGGGGTCACACACACACACACACATCAGCCAGGGGTCACACACACACACACACACACACATCAGCCAGGGGTCACACACACACACACACACATCAGCCAGGGGTCACACACACACACATAACAGCCAGGGGTCACACACACACACACATCAGCCAGGGGTCACACACACACACACACACATCAGCCAGGGGTCACACACACATCAGCCAGGGGTCACACACACACACACACACACACACACACATCAGTCAGGGGTCACACACACACACACATCAGCCAGGAGTCACACACACACACATCAGTCAGAGGTCACACACACAGACAAACACACACATCAGCCAGGGGTCACACACACAAACACATCAGCCAGGGGTCACACACACAAACACATCAGCCAGGGGTCACACACACACATCAGCCAGGAGTCACACACACACACTCATGCAGCCACACACACACTCACACATAAACACGTCCCACACACAGATACTCACATACACACATACACAGACACTCACACTCTCTCACATACATAGACACTCACATACACACACTCACAGACATACACACACCCACACACTCTCACTCACACAGACACACGCACAAACTCACTCACACACACAAACTCGCACATACACACACCCACCCACACACACACATCCACACACACCCACACACCCAGCAACACCCACACCCACACGCTCCCATACACCCTAACACTCTCTCACACACTCACAGACACTGACTCTCACACTCATGCAGCCACACTCACACACACAAATTCTCACACACAAACATACATATACCACACACACGTAATAATAATCCTTGCATTTGATACACACACACTCACACACACTCTCTGTCTCACACACACTCACTCACACACCTTCTCACACTCACAGACACACACTGACACACAGACACTCACACCAACCCACACAGCCATGCACACCCACCCACACACTCACACACACCCAATCTCACACTCACAGTCACCCAAACACACCCATCAGCCAGGGGTCACACACACCCACTCTCACACTCATACAGCCACTTACTCACACTTACTCACTCACCCAATTACACATCCACACACACATAGACAGACACTCACACAGACACTCTCTCACACACACACACACACACATGGGGAGGGGGTGGGGAAGGAGGGGAGGGGGTAGGGGAGGGAGATGAGGGAGGGGTGGGGACTCAGTAACTGACCAGGTGGGTGAGTCTGGCTTGGCCCAGGATGGTCAGAGCGAGGATCGAACCGTCCGTCTGCTCAACAAACTGTGTAAACACTGAACTGAAGCCCAGTCTGGGAGAGAGAGAGAGGGAGAGTTGTTAGGGTCGGTGTGAGGGTAGGAGTATGAGAGCTCCCCTACGTTTCTTACCCCCTTCCCTAACACTCCCCCGCCCAGCTCGGGTCACACGCCTCCTGTGCAGCGCCTTGGGACGTCCTCCCCACGTGAAAGGTGCTCTATAAGTGTAATTTGTTGCTGTTGTTGTTGAGAGTGTGTGTGTATGAGAGAGAATGTGTGAGTGGGTGTGAGAGTATGTGCGAGAATGTGTGTGAGTGTGTGAGAGTGTGTGTATGGGTGAGAGTGTGTGAGTGTATGTGGGTGTGAGAGTGTGTGTGTGTGGGTGTGAGTGAGTGTGTGTGTGAATGTGAGTGAGTGGGTGTGAAAGTGTGTGAGTGGGTGTGTGTGGGTGTGAGAGTGTGTGGGTGTGAGTGTGTGACGGTATTAAAGACATAGTGGCAGCCTGGGTACAGAACTGCCTGGGAGACAGATAGCAGAGTGGTGGTGACCTGTTGTTTTTCTGGCGGGAGGGAAGTGTGCAGTGGTGTCCCCCAGGGATTGGTATTAGGACCACTGCGGTTTTTAATCTATATAAATGACCTGGACTTGGGTATAGAGCGTACAATTTGCAAGTTTGCTGATGATATGAAGCTGAGAAAAGTAGTAAACAGTGAGGATAGTAGCCGACTGTGTGAGTGGGTGTGGGTGTGAGTGTGAGAGTATGTGTGTGGGTGTGAGTGTGTGGGTGTGAGAGAGTGTGAGGGTGTGAGTGTGTGTGAGTGTGAAATTGTGTGTGTGAGAGGGCGGGGTGCGGAGTGCGGGGGGTGGGGGCAGGGTGCGGGGGGGTGGGTGAGGTGTGGGGGGTGAGCAGGGCGTGCGGGGGGGGGGGGGGGTGGGCAGGGGGGGAAGCGAGGGTAAAAGGGGGGGGGAGAGGATGAGACTGAAACAGAGAGAGAAGCCAATATTGCGAGAGACAGAGTATGTGGAAAAGAGATATCTACAGAGGGACGGAGAGTGAGGGAGAGACTGACACAGACACACACACAGACACACACACACACACATAGACACACAAACAGAGACACACAGACACACACCTGGGAGTGAGGGGGTTAGAACAGTCCAGCTGAGAGGTGACACACAGACACTGACCTGGCTGGGATTGTGGCTGGGGTTGTGGCTAGGATTGTGGCTGGAGTTGTGGCTGGAGTTGTGGCTGGAGTTGTGGCTGCGGGGGTGAGGATAGTGATGTTTCCCCGCAGGTCACCGGCCAGCAGTCTGTCCCCAGAGCCCAGACTAACCACAGACATCACCGGCCATAACAGCCTCCATCTCTCCATCACTCTCACCCTGTATACACACACACACACACACACAGTTACACATACAGCATCCCCCGTCACCCTGTACACACACACACACACCCTGCACACACAGACACACTGTTACACACACACCCTGTACACACACACACTGTTACACACATTGCATGAAAAGGTGGTGCAGGCTGATCCGATAACAGCTTTTAAAAGAGAATTAGATCTTTATTTAGGGAGAACAGGTCTGTTAGGTTTTGAGGAGAGAGTGGGTTGAGTTGCTCTTTTCAAAGAGCCGACACACACACACACATAGTTACACCCCCACACCCTGTTCACATACACCCACACCCTATACACACACACTGTTCACATACAACATCACCCCCACCCTGTGGACACACATACACATACACACTGGACACACACACACAGTTACATGCACACACATTTTTACACACATACTGTTACACAAATTTACACACATACATACTGTTACATGCACACACTGTCTCACACACAGTTACACAACACACACACACTGTTACACACACAGCATCACCCCCACCCTGTACACACACACAGCATCACCCCCACCCTGTACACACACCATGTTACACACACACACTTACACACACAGCATCACCCCCACCCTGTACACACACACACATATCCTATACACAGACACACACACACTGCTACACACACTGGACACGCATGCACACTGTTACACACACAGACACACACATAGTGTTACACACGCAACAACAACAAAATTGCAGTTATATAGCACCTTTCATGTTGAAGGAGGAAAGGGAGGAAGCGAGGGGGAGGGGCTGCGGGATGGAGTTCACAGTGTGGGAGCAGAGAGGTGAGTGTGGGTGAGTGTGGCTGTGAGAGTGTGTGTCTGTGTGTGCCGAGCAGAGAGGCGATGGTTGGGGGGTTAGGCCTGAGGCTGCTGAACAGAGGGGACGGGGGAGGCTGAAAGGGAGACAGTAGGTCAGAGAGATAGACGGGGACAAGGCTGGGAATGGCCTTGAAAGTGAGGACAAGGATCTTGAATTCGATCCTCTGGGGAATCATAGAATCATAGAATTTTACGGCACAAAAGGAGGCCATCTAGTCTGTGCCGGCTCTTTGAAAAGAGCGATTCAATCCCACTGCCCTGCCCACTCCCCATAGCCTAATAGACCTGTTCTCCCTAAATAAAGATCTAATTCCCTTTTAAAAGTTGTTATCGAATCAGCCTCCACCACCTTTTCAGGCAATGCATTCCAGATTCGAACAACTCGCTGAGTGAAACAATTTCTCCTCAGCTCCCCTCTACTGCGCCTTGAAACTATTTTAAATCTGTGACCACGAGTCACAGACTCACCCACGAGTGGAAATAGTTTTTCTCTATTTGCCCTGTCGAAACCCCTCATGATCCTCTAAACCTCTATTAGGTCTCCCCTCAATCTTCTCTGCTCCAGAGAGAATAACCCTAGCCTATCTAGCCTCTCCTCATAGCTGAAGTCCCTCAATCCTGGCACCATCCTAGTAAATCTTCGTTGTACCCTTTCCAATGCCTTCACATCCTTTCTGTAGTGTGGTGACCAGAATTGAACACAGTATTCCAGCTGAGGCCTCACCAAAGTCCTATAGAGGTTAGTCAGCACTTCCTGACTTTTGTACTCTATACCCCTATTTATAAAGCCTAGTATCCCATATGCCTTCTTAACAGCCTTGTCTACCTGTCCTGCCACCTTCAACGAGTCACTAACACAAATCCCCAGGTCTCTCTGTTCCTTTACACCATTTAAAATTGTACTATCTAGCCTATATTGCCTCCCTTCATTTCTTCTCCCAAAATGCATCACCTCACACTTCTCTGCATTAAACTTCATCTGCCATGTGTCTGCCCACTTTACCAATTTGTCTATATCCTCTTGCAGATGGCTACTATCCTCCTCACTGTTTACTATTCTCCCTAACTTAGTGTCATCTGCAAACTTGGAAACTGTACTCCGTACACCCAAGTCCAGATCATTGATGTAGATTACAAACAGCAATGGTCCCAAAACCGATCCCTGTGGCACACCACTGCTCACTTCCAATCTGAAAACAGCCGCTCACTACAACTCTCTGCTTTCTGTCTCGCAGCATGGGAGTCAGTGGAGTTGGGTGTCATCCGCGTACATGTGGAAGTGTGCCCCATGTCTGCGGATCACATCCCAAGAGGGAGCGTGTAGATGAGGAAGAGGAGGGGCCAAGGATGGATCCCTGGAGTACCCCACAGGTAACTGGGTGAGTGGGGGAGGAAAAACCGTTTGTGGAGATGTACTGCTGGCGGTTTGTGAGGTAGGACTCGAACCAGGCGAGTGCGGTCCCACTGAGGTGGCTGGCGGAGGACAGGAGGTGGAGGAGGATGGCGTAGTCGACTGTGTCAAAGGCAGCCGACGGGTCCAGGAGGGTAAGGAGGCAGAGGGAACCCTGGTCACAGATAGAGAGGACGTCGTTTGTGACTTTCACAAGCGCAGTCTCTGTACTGTGGGCAGGGCGGAAACCAGACTGGAGGGGTTCGAAGAGGGAGTGGGAGGAGAGGTGGGCACGGAGTTGGTTGGCAACAACGGTTTCCAGTGCTTTTGAGAGGAAGGTTTGAGATAGGGCGGTAGTGGCTGGGGTTTGAGGGATCCAGGGAGGGTTTTTTAAGGAGGGGGGTGATGACAGCAGTTTTGAGTGGGGCAGGGACTGATCCAGAGGAGAGGGACTGGGGGGGGGGGTGAGGGGGAGAGAGACGGCTGGGGGAGGGGGAGATAGACGGCTGGAGGGGGGGGAGAGGGGGAGAGAGACGGCTGGGGGGGGGGGGGGGGGGGAGAGGGGGAGAGAGACGGCTGGGGGGGAGAGGAGAGGGGGAGAGAGACGGCTGGGGGGAGGGGGAGATAGACGGCTGGGCAGGGGGAGAGGGAGAGAGACGGCTGGGGGGGGGAGAGGGGGAGAGAGACGGATGGCTGGGGGGGAGAGGGGGAGAGAGACGGCTGGGGAGGGGGGGGGGGTGGAGAGAGGGACGGCGGGGGGGGAGAGACGGGGTGGATGTGATAATATACAGATAGATAGATATGGGGGGGATGTGAGAGAGGAGAGAGGGAGAGAGACATAGAGAGACACAGACAGAAAAACACAGAGATGGAGAGAGTGAGAGACACAGAGAGAGAAAGATATTTACCTCCTGAGAAGATAGGCCCCGAATGCCGCGCGCACCTGGAATTGCGCGCAGTACGAAAAAACTAAAAATATTGATATTTCGGTCTATCTCGATATGAGCCAACA
>CM068765.1:10131773-10183649 GCA_035084275.1 Hydrolagus colliei | reverse complement strand
TATGAGAAAGAATGTGGGAGAGAGAGGGTGTGCGAGAGAGTGAGAAAGTGTGAGGGAGAGTGTGTGTGTAACAGAGTGTGAGTGTCTGTGTGTGAGAGAAAGAGTGTGAGAGAGTGTGTGAGAGAGAGAGAGGAGAGTGAGAGAGAGTGAGAGAGTGAGAGAGTGTGTGAGAGAGAGTGTGACAGACAGACAGACAGAGCCTCACCAATCAGTGTCTCCCAGGCGAGGGGAGTGTTGCCATGTTGGCACAGTTCCCGTTCCCAAGTCTCCGGCACTGGGAACCTCATCCTGCGCCCGGCTCTCTGCCCGTCCCACACCCCACACAGCCTACTCCCAGAGAAACTGGCCAGGTCAGAGGGGTAGCTACATACACACACACACACACAGTCAGAGAACTACTCCCACACAGCCCCTCCCACACACCCCAACACACAGCCCCTCCCACACACCCCAACACACAGCCCCTCCCACACACCCCAACACACAGCCCCTCCCACACACCCCAACACACAGCCCCTCCCACACACCCCAACACACAGCCCCTCCCACACACCCCAACACACAGCCCCTCCCACACACCCCAACACACAGCCCCTCCCACACACCCCAACACACAGCCCCTCCCACACACCCCAACACACAGCCCCTCCCACACACCCCAACACACAGCCCCTCCCACACACCCCAACACACAGCCCCTCCCACACACCCCAACACACAGCCCCTCCCACACACCCCAACACACAGCCCCTCCCACACACCCCCTCCCACACACCCCAACACACAGCCCCTCCCACTCACCCCAACACACAGCCCCTCCCACACACCCCAACACACAGCCCCTCCCACACACCCCAACACACAGCCCCTCCCACACACCCCAACACACAGCCCCTCCCACACACCCCAACACACAGCCCTTCCCACACACCCCAACACACAGCCCCTCCCACACACCCCAACACACAGCCCCTCCCACACACCCCAACACACAGCCCTTCCCACACACCCCAACACACAGCCCCTCCCACACACCCCAACACACAGCCCCTCCCACACACCCCAACACACAGCCCCTCCCACACACCCCAACACACAGCCCCTCCCACACACCCCAACACACAGCCCCTCCCACACACCCCAACACACAGCCCCTCCCACACACCCCAACACACACCCCCTCCCACACACCCCAACACACACCCCCTCCCACACACCCCAACACACACCCCCTCCCACACACCCCAACACACAGCCCCTCCCACACACCCCAACACACAGCCCCTCACACATCCACACCCCCAGGTTACCGGCGCCCCAGCAGGCACATGATGCTGTTGGCCGGGTCTCTCAGGTGAAGCCACTGAACCAACTTCTTCAGTGTCAGATCCTTTCTCAGTTCACACTGCCTCACCTTGTCATCAGGGCATACCTGTACATCACATCACAGCCAGTTAGTCAGTCTGTCAGACACTCACACACACACAGAGTCACACACATAATACAGTCACATACACACGCCCACACAGTCACAAACACAGTCACACACACACACCCCAACACACAGCCCCTCATCACACACACACAGCCCCTCACACACACACTGCTCCCTCACTGTGTCACCAGGGCAGACCTATACATCACATCACAGTCAGGCACACACCACCACACAAACACACCAACACACACCAATACAAACACACACCACCACACACACAATCACATACACAAACATCCTCACACACACACTCTCACACAGTCATACACACACACACCTTCACACAAACACACACACCACCACACATACACCACCACACACCCACACCACCACACACACACCACCAAACACACACAGACCCTCACCCTCACACTGTCTCAAACACACATAGGCACACCCACCCACACACACACTCTCACACACAAGAGTCACACACACACACTCACACACACACCCTCACACAAACACACATACCGTCACACTAGGGAACGGCGATTAATCGGTTTTTCGATTAAACCCGATATGATTTTCAGATCGGTGTGCCGATATGGTGATTCTAAAAAAACTGTTATATCGAGAGATTCGATTTAAAAAATATACATCGATATATTTTTAATATCGTTCCTGGCAATATATCAATAATGTTGGTATTATCAGTGTAATGCGATCTTTTCCAGCTTACCTTAAAAAGTGTGCGCACATCCGATGCGCGCGCACACTTTACTGTGTATACTCGACATGAGTCGTGGCGTCTTAACAAAGTCGCATCGCTGAAAATTGTAGTTTGAAAATTTACCTTTCTCATCATGGGGAAAAGAAGCCCCGTATGGGACTACTTTGAAAACAATGCAGTCAGTAATGGTGTGTATAGATGTACAGTTTGCAAGGTCTTGGTTAAGACATCTGATTCGAGCACGAGCAGCCTGCGACATCACATTAAGCAGCATCACCCCGCCCAGCACGCTGCCCTCAGAGCAAAATCATTGTCGACAACAGCAGGAAGTCGAACCAGCGCTTCGGAGAAAGCGACAGGTAGTGGGGCCAGTGCAGCTCAAACAATTCCTGCTTTATTTAAGAGGAGAACATTGTACCAGAGAGGGGACAAAAAGTGGCAAAGTATCACGAACGCTGTCACTTTTTGCATAGCAAAGGAGAGCTTGCCAATGGCGAAGGACATTAATTCAGACTTCAGACTACATAAAAATAAGTGGCATTTTGTGGCTGTAAGTGTTATTTTTGTGTGTGAGAGTTAGAAGCCAGATTATCACTGCTTCTATGTGTGTGACACACACATAGAAGCAGTGATAATCTGGCTTCTAACTCTTAACAGTCAGACTGTCTGTCTCTCTCTTTTCTATTGTAATAGATCTCATTTACACGTGGACATTACATGCTAGTTTCAAGCAAGAAATGGAGGAGAATAAATCTCTAGATTTTGTTTTTGGTGTGTGTGTGTTCTATTTTGTGTTTAGAGATGGAGGGAGAGAAGGAGAGGGGGAAAGTTGGGAGAGAAGGAGAGAGGAAGAGAGGAGAGGAAGGGAGAGAATGAGAGGGGGAAAGGAGGGAGAGAAGGAGCGAGGGGAAAGGAGGGAGAGAAGGAGAGAGGCGAGGGAGGGAGGGAGAGAAGGAGAGGGGCAAAGTTGGGAGAGAAGGAGAGAGGAAGAGAGAAGAGGGAGGGAGAGAAGGAGAGGGTGAAAGGAGGGAGAGAAGGAGCAAGGGGAAAGGAGGGAGAGAAGGAGAGAGGAAGAGAGGAGAGGGAGGGAGGGAGAGAAGGAGAGGGGGAAAGGAGGGAGAGAAGGAGCGAGGGGAAAGGAGGGAGAGAAGGAGAGAGGGGAGGGAGGGAGAGGGGGAAAGTTGGGAGAGAAGGAGAGAGGAAGAGAGGAGAGGGAGGGAGAGAAGGAGAGGGGTAAAGGGGGGAGAGAAGGAGCGAGGGGAAAGGAGGGAGAGAAGGAGAGAGGGGAGGGAGGGAGAGGGGGAAAGTTGGGAGAGAAGGAGAGAGGAAGAGAGGAGAGGGAGGGAGAGAAGGAGAGGGGGAAAGGAGGGAGAGAAGGAGCGAGGGGAAAGGAGGGAGAGAAGGAGAGAGGGGAGGGACAGAAGGAGAGAGGGGAGGGAGGGAGAGAGGGGAGGGAGGGAGGAGGGGAGGGAGGGAGGGAGGGAGGGAGGGAGGGAAGGAGAGGGGGAAAGGAGGGAGAGGAGACAGGGAGGAGGGAGAGGAGAGAGGGAGAGTGGAGGGGGAGGGAGAGAAGGAGAGGGGGGAGGGAGGGAGGGAGAGAAGGAGAGGGGGGAGGGAGGGAGGGAGAGAAGGAGAGGGGGAAAGGAGGGAGAGCCTGACACTCCACCAAGGCCTAGGGAACAAGAGTGCGCTGTTGCCAGCCACGGTCAGGACTGGGTGACAGTCAGACGACCGGGTGTGCGGAACCACAAGACTGGTGCAGAGAAACCCCAGACTGTAACCATTTCCAACAGGTATGAAGTACTTTCAACCTGTTTGGATAAGGAGGTCTGTGAGGAGGTTGGACAAACCAACTCCATCAAGACCATTTTAATAGGAGATACAACTGTCCGAGGTATAGATAGGCGTTTTTGTGAACGGAAACGCGAATCTCGGAAGGTGTGTTGCCTACCAGGTGCCAGGGTTGAAGACTTGACTGAGCGGGTCCATGAAATTCTGCTAGGGGAAGGGGAAAATCCACTTGTGGTGGTCCATGTTGGGACCCATGAAGTTGAGAGGAAAAGACCTGAGATGCTCCAGGGAGAGTACCAGAGACTAGGGAGTAAACTAAAAAGTGGAACTTCGAGAGTGGTGATCTCTGGGTTGCTTCCAGTGCCTCGAGCAAGCCAGTTCCAGAATGCTAGAATAAGGCACATCAATGCATGGCTGGAGAAGTGGTGTAGGAAGGAGGGTTTCTGGTTCCTAGACCATTGGGACCAATTCTGGGGTAGGTGGAACCTGTACAAAATGGATGGGTTACACCTGAACAGGGCTGGAACCAATCTCCTTGCAGGGAGGTTGTCGAGTTTTGTGGGGGGGGCTTTAAACTGATCCCGGGGGGTGAGGGTGGGAAACTGATCAGTAGTTCAAATACGGGAGGGGTAATAAAGAGGACAGGGGTAAAGGTAAGACGGGAGAAAAATACAGAGGAAGTAATTTGTGCCTTAGAGTGCATGTATGTAAATGCACGAAGTTTGAGAAATAAAATTGGTGAGCTGCAGGCTCAGGTTGCTGCGAGGCGATATGATGTTATAGCAGTAACAGAGACTTGGCTCCAGCATGGGCAGGAATGGGAGTTGAACATTCCTGGTTATAATGTATTCAGGAGGGATAGAGAGGGGAGAAAAGGGGGCGGGGTGGCAATTTTAGTTAAGGACTCAGTGACTGCCTTAGAAAGGAACGAGGTGGAAGAAGGACTAAAAACCGAATCTCTCTGGTTAGAATTGAGGAATAAAAAAGGTGCAGTTACACTGTTAGGGGTATACTATAGACCACCAAATAGTGGGGAGGAGATAGACAAGCAGATCTGCAAGCGTATCACGGAGAAATGCAGAACTAATAGAGTAGTGATAATGGGTGACTTCAACTATCCCAACATAGACTGGCAGAATAGTAGAGTAAAGGGCAAGGAGGGAGAAGAATTCCTGAAGTGTGTGCAGGACAACTTTCTTGATCAGTATGTTTCCAGTCCAACGAGGAAAGAAGCATTGCTGGATCTAGTTTTGGGAAATGAGGTAGGGCAAGTTCAACAGGTTTCTGTAGGTGAGCATCTAGGGAATAGTGACCACAATATCGTTAGATTCAGAATAATTATGGAAAGGGATAAGGAACGGTCACAGGTGAGGACACTCAACTGGAAAAGGGCTAATTTCAATGAGTTGAGGTGGGACCTAGCCAAGGTGGATTGGAAAGAAAAATTGGCAGGTAAGACAACTAACGAGCAGTGGGCAGCGTTCAAAGAGGAGATAGTTCAGGCACAGGTCAAAAGCATCCCCACAAAGGTGAAATGTAAGGCATCCAAACCTCCCTGGATGACTAAGGAAATCGGGGCCAAAATCAAACAAAAAAAAGAGGCTTATGATAAGTGTCAGGCTCAAAATTCAGAAGGGAACCAAGCAGAATATAGGAAGTGTAGGATAGAACTAAAAAAGGAAGTTAGAGGGGCAAAGAGACTGCATGAAAAACAATTAGCGAGTAAGATTAAGGGGAACCCTAAGGTTTTTTACCAACATATTAAGAGTAAAAGGTTGGTCAAGGAGAGGGTGGGGCCAATTAGGGACCTAGGAGGAAATCTCATTGTGGAGGCAGAGGGCATGGCTGATGTACTGAATGAGTACTTCGCCTCTGTCTTCACAAAAGAAAAGGATACAGCCAATGCCATGGTATTAGAGGAGAGGGTAGGAGAAATGGATAGAATAATTATAACCAGAGAGGAAGTGCTAAAAAGGTTGACGTCGCTCAAGGTGGATAAGTCACCTGGTCCGGATGGGATGCACCCTAGGTTACTAAGGGAGGCACGGGAGCAAATAGCAGGGACTCTGGCCACGATCTTTCAATCTTCCTTGGACACAGGGGTCGTGCCAGAGGACTGGAGGATAGCTAATGTTACTCCCTTGTATAAAAAGGGGCAGAAGGACAAGCCTGGTAACTACAGACCAGTCAGTCTAACGTCGGTAGTGGGCAAACTTCTAGAGTCCATAATCAGGGACAAGGTAGATCTTCACTTAGAAAGATATAGGCTAATAAAGGATAGTCAACATGGATTTGTTAAAGGCAAATCTTGCCTTACAAATCTGATAGAATTTTTTGATGAGGTAACGGAATGGGTGGATAATGGTAGCGCAGTTGATGTAGTTTACATGGACTTTCAAAAGGCATTTGACAAAGTGCCACATGAGAGACTTATTATGAAATTAAAGGCCCATGGCGTAAAAGGGACAGTGGCAGCGTGGATCCACAACTGGCTGCGAGACAGAAAGCAGAGAGTTGTAGTGAGCGGCTATTTTTCAGACTGGAGGGAAGTGAGCAGTGGTGTGCCACAGGGATCGGTTTTGGGACCATTGCTGTTTGTAATCTACATCAATGATCTGGACTTGGGTGTACGGAGTACAGTTTCCAAGTTTGCAGATGACACTAAGTTAGGGAGAATAGTAAACAGTGAGGAGGATAGTAGCCATCTGCAAGAGGATATAGACAAATTGGTAAAGTGGGCAGACACATGGCAGATGAAGTTTAATGCAGAGAAGTGTGAGGTGATGCATTTTGGGAGAAGAAATGAAGGGAGGCAATATAGGCTAGATAGTACAATTTTAAATGGTGTAAAGGAACAGAGAGACCTGGGGATTTGTGTTAGTGACTCGTTGAAGGTGGCAGGACAGGTAGACAAGGCTGTTAAGAAGGCATATGGGATACGAGGCTTTATAAATAGGGGTATAGAGTACAAAAGTCAGGAAGTGCTGACTAACCTCTATAGGACTTTGGTGAGGCCTCAGCTGGAATACTGTGTTCAATTCTGGTCACCACATTACAGAAAGGATGTGAAGGCATTGGAAAGGGTACAAAGAAGATTTACTAGGATGGTGCCAGGATTGAGGGACTTCAGCTATGAGGAGAGGCTAGATAGGCTAGGGTTATTCTCTCTGGAGCAGAGAAGATTGAGGGGAGACCTAATAGAGGTTTATAAGATCATGAGGGGTTTCGACAGGGCAAATAGAGAAAAACTATTTCCACTCGTGGGTGAATCTGTGACTCGTGGTCACAGATTTAAAATAGTTTCAAGGCGCAGTAGAGGGGAGCTGAGGAGAAATTTTTTCACTCAGCGAGTTGTTCGAATCTGGAATGCATTGCCTGAAAAGGTGGTGGAGGCTGATTCGATAACAACTTTTAAAAGGGAATTAGATCTTTATTTAGGGAGAACGGGTCTATTAGGCTATGGGGAGTGGGCAGGGCAGTGGGATTGAATCGCTGTTTTCAAAGAGCCGGCACAGACTAGATGGGCCGAATGGCCTCCTTTTGTGCCGTAAAATTCTATGATTCTATGAGAAGGAGAGAGGAGAGAGGAGGGAGAGAAGGAGAGGGGGAGGTAGGGAGCAAACAACATCGTACAATTCAACAGACCTTGACACCAACATTACAAACTTTCTGGACCTAGAGCACGCATTTCAAAGTGTGCGTGCACCGCGACTGCGCGCGCATCGTCAGTGCGGACGCACCGTCAATGCGCGCGCACCGCGACTGAGCGCGCACCATAAATGCGCGCGCGCCATCAATGCACGCGCACTTCGAATGCACGCGCATGTGCAGTATAAAAACTCGATAGATCGGTTTAAGCAGGTATGAGCAAACCAATATATCCATATCCGGAAAAATCCCATATCGCCGTTCCCTACGTCACACACACAGTTGCACACTCACACACAAACTGCTGCCTCACTGCATCATCAGGGCACACCTGTTCATCACATCACAGTCAGGCGCACACATACACAGTCACACACACACATACCTGTACACACACACCTATACACACCCACACTTATACACACCCACATACGCCCAGTCACCCACCCACATAAATGCATCCACACACATCCACACACACTGCCGCTTCACCTCGTCATCAGGGCACACCGGTACATCACATAAGTCAGGCACACATACACACAGTCCACCCCCCCCACACACACCCACACACAGTCACCCACCCCTCCCCACACACACCCACACACCACCACTCCGTCACACATCCACATATACCCACAGTCACACAAATACACACTTATACACGCGCACACTAGGGTCCGTCGATATAGGAATTTTCCGATTTACATACATCGATGGGCTCATATCGAGATATACCGATATATCTGTATTTTCGGGGTTTTCGTACTGCGCATGCGCGCGCATCGCGAGGTGCACGAGCATTCAGGGCCTATCTCCTCAGGAGGTATCTCTCTCTCTCTGTATCTCTCACACTCACTCTCTCCATCTCTGTGTTTTTCTGTCTGTGTCTCTGTGTCTCTCTCCTCTCTCACATCCCTCCCCCCTCTCACATCCCTCCTATCTCTATCTATCTATCTATCTGCATATTATCACATCCCCTCCCCCCCGTCTGTCCCCCCACCCACCGTCCGTCTCTCCCCCCCACCCCCATCCCTCTCTCCCCCTACCCCCCGCCGCCGTCCCTCTCCCCCCCCCCCCGCCACCTTCCCTCTCTGCCCCCCCCCCCCCCCCCCCCCACCGCCTCTCTCCCCCCCCCCCCCACCCCTTGTATACCTGTGTATTGTATTCGAGGACTATGAATACAATATGGTGGCTTTGCACCTCAGTCTGTGCATTGTGTATAGAGATGAGCATTCTGGGGCTTGTAGTTCAGTGTGCCCGCATTCCGATTTTTGCGATATATCGATATTTTTGAAATGCCTATATCGGCGTATCGATATGAAAATTACATCGGATATAACCGACATATCGCCAGACCCTCATGCACACCCACACTTATACCCAAACATCTACACCCACCCACACTTATACACACACCCACACTTATACACACACATACATAAACACACCCACATACACACATCCACGCACACACACACACTTTTATATACACACACACACACTTATACACACGCACACACACACACTTATACGCACACATTCACAGAAACCCATACATACACAAACCCCCACACACCCACATACATGCACGCACACATACATACATACGTACACACACATACACACATATATACACACACACTTATACACCCACACACACCTATACACACTTATACCCACACCAACACTTATACACACACATACACACCCGCAGATACAACCATACATGCACATATATACACACACACACAAGCATACACACACATGCACACACACACACACACAATCCCCAACCACATTGAGTGAGGCGTATTACTCACCATTCTCTGTACCAGTGACTTGTTCATTTTCAGCAATCGACTCCACAGAGTGAGATCAGCCGGACTTGGCGCAGAACTACCCTGTAATGTAAGCCAGAGATCTCTCACTCACATTCACTGACACACTGCCCTGTAATACACAGCACTGTGATCAACCAGGTATCTCACACTCACACACACACTCGCACACACTGCCCTGTAATTCACAGCTCTGTGATCAACCAGGTCACACACACACTCGCACACAGTTGTGTACCTGTGTGGCTCTCCCTGCCCTGCGTTTCCCTCTCTGACGCCGGCCGTTATACTTGGCCAACTGGTGCTCGTCAAACTCTTTAAACTTGTCTGCGAGAGCACGGCGCAGGCAACTGGGGAACGGGGACATCCGTCTTCTCTCCCCCTGGCACAGGCTCTACACACACAAGAGAGATAGGCACCCACAGCTAAACTACACACTCCAAACTCAGAGAGATACCGAGAGAGACCCAGAGAGAGACAGACATAGAAAGAGACAGAGAGAGAGAGACAGACACAGAGACACAGACTGAGAGACACAGAGAGATACAGAGACACAGAGAGAGAAAGACAGACACAGAGATACAGAGAGAGACACAGAGAGAGAGAGACACAGACAGAGAGCCACAGAGACACAGAGACACAACAACAACAACTTTGATTTATAAAGCGCCCTTCACGCCGGACGGTGTCTCAGAGCGCTTCAAGAGCGCATACAGAGACACAGAGACACAGACAGAGAGACGCAGAGAGAGTCACAGAGAGATACAACAACAAATTGCAGTTGTATCAAGTCATTCAGATCGGAAAGACATCCCATGGCACTGGACAGCTGGGAGTTGGGGTTAGAAGTGGAAGAGGGCGGGAGATGTGGGAGGGGGGGGCAAAGACAGGGTTGAAGAGGAAGGTCTTCAGGTGGAACTTCAAGCAAATAAGGGAGGGAATGGGGTGGAGAGATTTCAGGATAGAGTGGAATTCCAGAGTGTGGGAATGAGATGCTAAATGGCGGGGTGGGGAGTGTGGGAGGGGGGGGCCTGAAACAGGAGAGTGGACAGGCTGATACAATACAGAGAGGGGGACAAAGAAGGAAAGAGGTTGAGAGGGGGACAGACTGAAAAAGAGAGACAGAAGAGAGACTGGGGTGATAGGAAAAGAGGGCGGTGGGCGAGGACCAGGGAGATGGTTAGGAGAGAGAGAAAGGGTGAGCGAGGACTGAGGTGATGGGGACACAGAGAGAGGGCGTGACTGGGCAATGGGTGGAGAGAGAGAGAGAGAGAGAGAGGACAGGGGTAATGGGGGGGTGCAGTTTGCCAATGGCCAGATCTCGGGTGTCACCTGGTAAAGCTTTGCCACTTGTAACCAGTCTGAAGGGAGACGGACTGAGCAACAAAAATATCGTCGAAGATGAGGGCGACATGGTGAGAGCCAGGCTCCCAGAGCGAGCAGGAAGTTAGCTGTACTCCGCACATTCAACTCCTGCCGGGTATACAGAGCCACCTGCAATCAGCCAACACAGGACACACAGTTACTCATCACATATTATCCCGACTCCCCCAAGAATCTATCCATCTCCCTCTCACACCCCTTTCACACCTCTGATGCCATAGTATTGGAGGAGAAGGTAGAGAAATTGGATAAGAATAAACTGAGAAGAGGTATTGAAAAGGTTGTCTGAGCTCAATGTCTGGTCAGGACGGGATAGATCCCAGGTTACTGAGGGAAGTGAGGGTGGAAATAACGGAGGCTCTGGCCACAATCTTTCAATCCTCCTTAGACACAAGGGGAGGTGCCAGAGGACTGGAAGGTTGCTAATGTTACTCCCCTGTACATACAGGGGCAGAAGGACAAACTACAGGCCAGTCAGCCTAATGTCAGTAGCGGGGAAACTTCTAGAGACTGAAATCCGGGCCAAAGTAAATTTTCACTTTGAAAAGTTGAGGTTAACAACAAAAACAAAATTACATTTCTAGAGCGCATTTCATATCGGGAGGAGGTCCAACACTGGAGTCCTGTAGCTTAGTGGTTAGAGCACTTGCTTTACATGCAAGAGACCTGGCAGGGCGAATACCTTGGCCAAATTTCCTTATTCCACATGCCTGATAATAATCCCTCAAAAGAAAACAATAATAAATTGGTCATTTCAATCTATGACTGTTTGTGGGACGCTGCTATGCTCAATTGGCTGCTGTGTTTCCTCCACATATTTACAATCAATTCACTTTAGAGTACATTCTGTGAAGAGCTTTGAGACATCTAGAAGATGTGAAAAGCACAATATCAAATGCAGGGATTATTATTATTATTACTACTGATTTGTTAAAGGCAAATCATGTCTAACAAACCTGATAAGAGTTTTTTGATGATGTAACAGAGAGAGTGGATGAAGATAGTGCCATGGATGTGTGATATGGATTTTCAAAAGGCATTTGATAAAGTGGCACATAAGAGACTCGTAAGCCAAATAGAGGCCCACGGTATTAAAGACATAGTGGCAGCCTGGGTACAGAACTGCCTGGGAGACAGATAGCAGAGTGGTGGTGACCTGTTGTTTTTCTGGCGGGAGGGAAGTGTGCAGTGATGTCCCCCAGGGATTGGTATTAGGACCACTGCGGTTTTTAATCTATATAAATCCTTGCATTTGATATAGCGCTTTTCATGTCTTCTAGACGTCTCAAAATGCTTCACAGAATATACTGTAAAGTGAATTGACTGTATATTTGTGGGCAAAACGCAGCAGACGATTGCGCACAGCAGCGTCCCCCACACACAGCAGCGTCCCCCACACACAGTAGGTTGTGACCAGTTTATTTTTATTTTTTTCTTGAGGGATTAGCAGGTGCGTGGAGGGCACTACATAAATCAAAATTGTTGTTGTAAGTTGTTGTATTAACAAGTGTGTGGACTAAGGAAATTTGCCCAAGTTTGTTCCTGCTGGGAATCAAACCCAGGTCTCTCGCTTGGTGTGGCAAGTCCTCCAACCATTGAGATACAGGACTCTCAGTTGAATCTTAAAGGAGGTGAAGGAGCAGATTCATACAAATAAATCTTTGAAAGTGGCTGGACAGGTAGTCAAGGCTATCAAACAAAGCAAACAGGATACTAGGCTTTATAAATAGGGGCATAGCGTACAAAAGTCAGGAAGTTCTGACTAAACTCTATAAAACTTTGGTTAGGCCTCAGCTGGTCAATTCTGTATACAATTCTGGTCAACATACTTTAAGAAGGATGTTAAGGCATTGGAAAGGGAGCAGAGATTTAAATGCTGATTTACATGACAAACGCCTGAATAATAATAATAATCCTTGCATTTGATATAGCGCTTTTCACACCTTATCGACGTCCCAAAGCGCTTCACAGAATATACTGTAAAGTGAATTGACTGTATATATTTGTGGGCGAAACACGACAGCCAATTACGCACAGCAGTGTCCCACAAACAGTCATGGATTGAAAATTACCAATTCTATTGTGTTTTTTTTTGAGGGATTATTATTAGGTGTGTGTAGTAAGGAAACTTGCCCAAGGTTTCGCCCTGACCTGCCTGGATTCGAACACAGGTCTTCCCAGCTTGGTCTCCCCAGCTTGCAAGACAAGTGCAAGACAAGTGCTCTAACAAGGGTATCGGCAGCTTTTGGGATGAGGTATTGATGGGGAGAGGGGCAATGTGGAGGAGATGAAAGAAAGCAGTGCTGACCAGGGACTGGATGTGGGGGCGGAGGGATAGCTGGGGATGGAACCTGAGGGATGAGGGATTCTAGTTATGTGGGGAGAAGCTGGGATTGTTTTCATTGTAGCAGAGAAGGTTAAGAGGAGATTTAACAGCGATGTTCAGAATGGTTCATAGAATCTTACGGCACAAATGGAGGCCATTCGGCCTATTGAGTCTGTGCGGGCTCTTTAAAAAGAGCAATTCAATCCCACTCCCCAGTTCTCTCCCCATAACCTCGCAAACCCGTCCTCCCCAAATAACCATCCACCTCTCTTTTAAAAGTTGTTATCGAATCGGCTTCCACCACCTTTTCAGGCAATGCATTCCAGATTCCAACAACTCGCTGGGTGAAAACATTTCTCCTCATCTCCCCTCCGCTTCTTTTTGAAACTATTTTGAATCTGACCACGAGTCACTAATACTCCCATCAGTAGAAACAGTTTTTCCCTATCTACTCTGTCGAATCCCCTCATGATCTTAAATACCTCTATTAGATCTCCTCGCAACCTTCTCTGTTTCAATGAGAATAAACCTAGTCTCTCTAGCCTTTCCTCATAGCTGAACTCCCTCATTCCTGATGTCATCCTGGTTTTGATAGAGTAGATAGGGAGTAACTGTTTCCACTGGCTGGTGGGTACCTAGGGCACATAGATTCAAGATAATTGACAATAGAACACACACGGATCATATGCCGAATGCCTTCCTTCTGTACTGTATCATTCTATGTTCAATGATTCAATCCATCCCGACTCCCTTAAATCTCTATCCTTCTCTCTCTTGCACCTCAATCTCTCCCGTGTCTCCCCTCAACTGTCTCTCACACTGTTACCTTCAGAATGAACTCGGGATCTTGTTCTGCGATGTCTTGGCAAAGTCCCTTGAGGGTCAGACGTGACAGATCTCCAGCTTGAGAAAAGTCCGGCCCATCAATCAGAGAGCAACACACTGCGTTGATCAGATCTCTCTGTAACACACATCATAATAATAATAATCCTTGTATTTCATATGGCACTTTTCATGTCTTATCGACATCTCAAAGCGCTTCATAGAAAAAACTGTAAAGTGAATTGACTGTCCAGCAGGGCACTATGTAAATCGAAGTTGTTGTTGTTGTATATTTCTTGGTGAAATGTGGCAGCCAATTGCGCACAACAGTGTCCCCACAGTGGATTGAAATGACTAAATTATTATTGTGTTTTTTGAGGGATTATTATTAGGTGTGTGGAGTAAGGGACATCAGGGAAGCAAAGTGAAGCTCCTCAAACACTCACTGCTAGTGACAGCACAGCCCCAGCCCTGGGAATCCTCCCACTACAGCTCATGTTAACCCTGCAGCCAAAGCCGTGTTGTGTGGGGTGGTCCTAGCTGGCTCTGAATGGCAATGCTTTAGATGGTTAGGACACAGTCTGGGGTCCCCAAGTCTTTGCTTCTTGCCATTCTGAGCCTAATACACTAATACATAGAAACTTACACACACACCCACAGAGCTCAGAGAGATACACGCACACACCCACATACACAGAGACACACAGAGTATAAAGTGTCTCCTGACCTTACGTTCCCTCAGCTCCTGGCTCCGTTTCCCAGCTTCATTGGGATTTTCCCTGAATCCCTCGGGATATACCTGCACATCCGTGTCTTCATATCCCTCCTCGGAGAGGCAGTACTGGGGAAACCCACCGCATTCTTCCACCACAGCCTGAAAAATAGGCCATTTACATTCCAACCTTGGAAGGTGTGTTATTGTACTACAACAACAATAATTATCCTTGTATTTTATGTAGCTCCTTATCATGTTTTTGAGATGTGTCAAAAGTGCTTCACAGGTTACACTGTAAAGTGGAGTAACCGGGTATTTTGTCAGCTAAACACGGAGCCATTGCACACAGCGACGTCCCACAAACTCAGGAGATTGAGTGACCAGATTATTCCCCCAGAAAACAAAGGCCTCAACAACCAGGTCCCTGCTGGCTGCTGGGAAACAGCAACAGCACCATTAGAGAAACCAGCCCAGCACTGCACCTTGCTCACTCGCTTCTTAAATTGTGCCCTTAGATTGTCACGCCCATATTTAGAAGGGAGGGAGAAACCAGGAAACTACAGCCCTGTCACCTTAACGTTAGTTGTAGGGCAAATACTGGAATCCATCATCAGCGACTAGGAGAGGCATGAGTTTATCAAAGGGAGTCAGTCTCGGTTTGTGAAGAGATCTGACTAATTCAGTTGAATTTTTTGAGGAAGTCATTAACATGGTACTATGGATATGGTTTACATGGACTTTCAGAAGGCGTTTGATAAGATTTCACACAAAAGATTATTAGCCAGAATGGAAGTGCACAGAATCTGAGGTAATCTCGTGACATGGCTTGGCAATTGGTTGGGAGGCAGGAAACAGAGATTAGGGACAAAGGGAATGTTCTCTGATTGGTGGGAACGACAAGTGGTGTCCCCCTGAGGTACTGGGACCTCAGCTATTTGCCATATACATAAATGTCTTGAATGAAGGAACAGAAAGAAATAAATAGAAAGAAATAGAAAAGAAAGTTTTATATCCAAGTTTGCAGATGACACTAAGATCGGAGTAGTGTAAGTAGCTGGGAGTAGGAAGTTACAAAGGGACTTGTAAGGGACAGATTAAGTGAATAGGCAAAGCTGTGGCAAATGGAATTTAATGCAGGGAAGTGCGAGGTCATCTACTATGGACCGAAAAAAGATAAAACAGAATATTTTCTTATTGGGGAGAAATTAAAAGCTGTGGAGGAGCAAAGAGATTTGAGTCCATATCCACAAATCACTAAAAACTAGTTCCCAGGTCAAAACATAATCCAAAAGCAAATGGAATATTGGCCTTTATCTCGAGAGGCCTGGAATACAAAGGGGAAGAAATGATGCTTCAGCTGTGTGGAGCATTAGTCAGACCCCATCTGGAGACTGGAGACTGCGTTCAGTATTGGGCACCACATCTCAGGAAAGATATATTGGCCCTGGAGGGGGTCAGCGCAGGTTCACCAGAATGTGACCAGGCCTAAAAGGGTTAAGTTATGAGGAAAGGCTGCGTATACTTGGATTGTATTCCCTCGAGTTTAGAAGATTGAGGGGTGATTTGATTGAGGTATGTAAGAAGATAAAGGGATTTGATAGGGTAGATACAGAGAAGCTATTTCCTCTGGTGGGAGAATGCAAAACAGCAAAATTACATTTATATAGCACCTTTCACGTCGGGAGGACTTTCCAAGGCTCTGGCATGGTCACCCAGGCGACATAGTCTTAAAATTAGAACCAGGCCATTTAAGAGTGAAATCAGAAAGCATTTTTTCACTCAAAGGGTTGGTAGAAATCTGGAATTCTCTCCCCCAAATGGTTGTCAATCCTGGATCCATCCACACCTTCAAGAATGAGGTTGATAGATGTTTGGTAGGTCAGGGGATAAGGAGAGGAAGCGTGAAATTGGAATTTATAGGATTAGTTGAGGTGCAGATCAGCCATGGTCTCATTAAATGGAGGAACAGACCGAGGGCTGGAGGGGCTGAATGTCCAACTCCTGTTCCTATGTTCCTGTCAGGTTTCCAGCTTGCGAGGCGAGTGCTCTAACCACTGAGCTACAGGACTCCACTCACTTCCATCCCAGGGAGTGTATGTTACTGTGTATAAAATCCCCAAACCTCTGGATTGAGGTGGGGGAGGCCGGTGGATAGGGACAGACACTGACCTGCGGTCTCCTCTGCTCACTCTCTCGGCCGCTCGCTCCTTCCGTCTTTAGGTTGAAGTGTGAGGGAGGGAGGGGGTGCAGTGAGGGAGCAGTGTTGGGGAGGGTAGGGGGGGTGTTAGGAAAGAGAATGTTATTGTGCAGATCCTGAGTGAGGTGGCTGGACTGAGCCACAGCCTCAGGTGAAAGAGCGCAGCCACCCGCGAGCCACCGCCTGCTCACACTCACACCCACAGCTCTCTCCATCTGGGGGGGGACAAACACACAGTCACACAGAGACACATACACACACAGAGACAGACAGTGACACAGAAACACATAGTCACACAGAGACGCGCACACAGTCACACAAAGACATACAGTCACACACGAACACACAATCACACAGAGACACAGTCACAAAGAGACACAGAGATGCACACAGTCTCACATACACACAGTCACACAGAGACAGTCACAAAGACACACAGGGGGAGAGGGAGGGGGGGAGAGGGAGGGGGGGGAGAGAGGGAGGGGGGGAGAGAGGGAGGGGGGGAGAGAGGGAGGGGGGGGAGAGAGGGAGGGGAGGGGGAGGGAGGGAGGGAGGGGGGGGGAGAGGGAGGGGGGGAGACAGGGAGGGGGGGGGAGAGGGAGGGAGGGAGAGGGAGGGAGGGGGGGAGGGGGGTAGAGGGAGGGGGGGTAGAGGGAGGGGTGGGGGAGAGGGAGGGGGGGGGAGAGGGAGAGGGGGGGCGGGGGGGAGAGTTAGTGGGGCAGCCGAAGGCGTGTCGAAGAGAGCGGCCTTGAAGGAGGAAAGGGAGGAAGCGAGGGGGAGGGGCTGCGGGATGGAGTTCACAGTGTGGGAGCAGAGAGGTGAGTGTGGGTGAGTGTGGCTGTGAGAGTGTGTGTCTGTGTGTGCCGAGCAGAGAGGCGATGGTTGGGGGGTTAGGCCTGAGGCTGCTGAACAGAGGGGACGGGGGAGGCTGAGAGGGAGACAGTAGGTCAGAGATAGACGGGGGCAAGGCTGGGAATGGCCTTGAAAGTGAGTGAGTCACACCAGCCTCACCCACACAGTCACACACACAGTCACAGAGAGACACAAACAGTCACACACACAGACAGTGAGACAGTCTGGTCCCACCCACAGCTTCCCCGCTTACCTTTACAGTCAGTGCCGCCACCCGCCACACACACCGTCCAGCAGCAGGGGGCGGGGCTCAGGTCACATGATCCCCACCTGGTACATCCCGAACAGCAGCGGGGGGAGGGGCTATGGGGGGGGAGGGGCTGGGGGGAGGGTCTATGGGGGGGAGGGGCTGGGGGGAGGGTCTATGGGGGGGAGGGGCTGGGGGGAGGGGCTATGGGGGGGAGGGGGTGGTGAAGTGTTTGTCAGAAACAAACCAAATATATATTTGAAAGAGTTTTATTGTTAATTGCATAAACATTAGTGAGGGTTACTTACCATCAGTGGTGCCTTATATATCACAGTGACCTCACACAGCATCAATACTGTCACACTTAAATCACAACTAGAATACTATCTTAACAAGATTCACTCAAAATCATAATTCTAAACATAAAAGAAACCTTATATGGTAGCAAGATGTGCCTCAGTGATGTGTGACTGCCCTGGCCTGTCGGGGGCGTGTGTTACTAAGTAGGAAAGATATTACCAAATAGGCAAGCGGTTGCTCAAAGGACTCGCAGTGTGGGTTCGGTGGCTGCCCAAGAATTAAACAGTCTCTGACTTGCTTCTGGCTGCAAACGCCTTTGGCTTGTATGTCTCTGCTGCAGTGTTCTTCGCCGTCCACTCCAGACTAGACCTGCTCCCCCTCCGTGTCTACTCTGGCGAGAGCTAGACTAGGATCTCTACCTCCCTTCAGAGGTCCGTTCGTTCCTTTGTGAGTTCTACCGTGTTATATTTCTCGACGTCTCAAAGCGCTCCACACAGTATATAGTGTAAAGTGTATACAGTATTTGCTAACCTTTTCTTGGCATTCTGCCCTATCTTTCAGTTAGTTGCTTTGTATACCTTAGGAGATTTGCTCCATTCCATCTGATCTAACCCGACCAGACCTCCTGACTTGTCCTTGATGGTCTGAACATTATCAATAACTCATTGTCCTGTGTTTGGCTCTGCCTGCCTTCAGACCTCACTGGTCTGAAGCTTTCTTAGCCCTTTCAGCGCTATTCTCCCAATCCCATTATCTAGTCACATTCAAGTGTAACTCAATGTTTCTGTAGTGAACTATGTGAGTGTATATTCCAAACCACATGGTATCTTTGGTTTAATTTTTGATTTGATTATTATTATTATTATTATTCAATAATGCTTATACTAAATTTCAACTATGTACAAGCGCGAGGCATTGTGAAGCTCTGAGACAAGCGTGTGAATGGGGGAGGGATGCTGTGTGTGTGCACAAAGTGTTGTGAAACTTACTCAAAGGGATTCACACAGAGGAGAAGAAACAATCTTTACTTGAAGACATGGAGAGATAGTGGTTCGCAATAAGACAAATAGAGCTGGATTTCTCTCTCCTCCCCCTCACCCCCCCCAACCACCCGTCACCATGATCAATCAGCCAAAAAAAGAGAGATGGGGAAAGAGTGAAGACAAAGAGACGAAGAAAGGTAAAATACACACAAAAAGAGAACCAGAAAAAGAGAGTGCAATAGAGAGAAAGGGCAACAGAGAGAGAGAGAACAAGAAAGAGAGCTTTGGAAAAAAAGAGCGAAAGAGATATAGGAAGAGAGCAAAACATAGGTTGGTTACTGAAATCTATCTTAGTGTCTCACACTAAGGTCCATGTCTCTCATTTATTCAGTGCCTTGGGCTGTCCTCCTGATGTAAAAGGCGCTCTATAAATGTCATTTTCTTGTGTTGTATTCCCGTAGCCTTGGTTCAGATTCACAAAAGCACAGAGGCACATATTTTTTTTATGTGTGTGTCTCTCAGTCACCATCTCTCCAACCCTGTCGATATGTATCTCTCAGTCTCTCTCCCCATAAACACAGTTCACATTACAAGCAAGTACTGTACACAAGTTTTCCCCCTGTTTGTGTGCTGTGTTTGGTGTGCCCAGCTCACAGTATCAGGCCACCTCCTGTGTACTCAGCTCTCTGGAAAGGAAAGAGGAAAGTCCGACAGAGCAAAACAACAACAAAATCACATTTGTACAGGTCAAGACAAAAACAAACATGTGTTTACATAGTGGTTTTCACACGTGTCAGCGGCTGGACATCAAGTAATCTCAGTCTCCCTCTCGCTCACTCGCTCTCTCTCTCTCTGGGTTCCAGACTCCCCACCCCCAACAGGGAGAGTTTCAGGAGGAGTGACAGGGCAGGACCTCTGGATTACTGCCAGTGCCATGTGTTAGTGAGTACAGGGACAACAAGATAAAGCAGGTTACTGTGCTGGGGGAGGGGGGCTTTGGGACCAGATCTAGATGGTTGCACCCGAACTGGGTGGGGACCAATGTCATTGTGGGGAGGTTAGCCAGTGTTGTGGGAGAGGGTTTCAACTGATTTGGCGGGTGGAAGGGAACCAGAGACAAAACACAAGGAATAGAGGACTGGAGAACAATACCCTGGGACAATAGATAAAGTGGGAATGTTTGTCCAAAATTATGGGAGATTTGCAAACCAGCGAGGCTACAGGAGCTCACAGGACTCAACACCGCACACAGACCCAGAGAGACACAGAGCGAGAGACAGACACACACATACAGAGATACACACACACACATATAAACACACACACACACACAAAACAAATTACATTTGTAGAGTGCCTTTGACGTCTGGAGGATGTCCCAAGGCGCTGAACAGTCAGGTGTCAGGATCCAAGCATGATTGAGTGGGGGCAGGTTTGGGGTGAGGGAGAGCAGAGAGGGTAGGGAAGGCACAGTCGAAGAGGAGCGTCTTGAGTCAGGTCTTGAAGGAGGCACAGGAGGGAGCAACGTGAAGGGACTGTTTGATGGCGTTCCAAAGGATAGGGGCAGAGAGGTTGAAAGCCTCGCCACCTGGACCCGAGGGTCGGCCGGGAGACGTGGAGCAGGCCGGATATTGCTGAACAGAGGGAGCAGACAGGTTAATAGGGTGTCAGCGGGTCAGAGAGGTAGGAGGGGGCAAGGAGGGCCTTGAAAGTGAGGACAAGGATCTTGAATTCATTCCTGAGGGATAAGGCCAAGGCTGGGGTTGATGGGGAGCTTGGAAAGAAAGGGGGGCTGGAGATAAGCCAGTAATTGGAGAACAGGGAAAGTTTTCTTGAGGATGGGGTGATTGTGGCTGTTTTGATGGGACGGGAACGTTACCAGATGAAAGGGGGAGATTGATGGTGTCAGAGAGTAGGGGGCACAGTGTGGTGGAGCTGGGGGGTAATGAGAGGCGATTGGGTCAAGGGAGCTGGTGACAGCTTCATAGAGGATATGGTGGTGATAACAGAGAAGGGGGAGGCAGATTCTAAGGTGTGGAAGGAGGGATGGGTAGAGTTGGAGTGTGGGGGGGAGATGGGGAAGGAGTTGGGAGGGCTGAGCATCTCCTGACAGGAGGAGTTAGAGGAGAAGGCCTGGAGCCGCTCGGACACTGTGAAGTCAGATCAACATCCAGAAGCCCGCAGGCCACAAATTACATGACTAACGCTTTGTAGCTATTCTGCTGACAAAGTGCAGCCTTTGACCCTGACAATAACTTCACAATAAAGAGTAGTCCGGAAGGAGGAGGGATTAGACGGGGGGGAACGCATGTGTGTAAATGAACAGAGTGTGGCCAATAAGATTGGTGAGCTGCAGGATCAGGCTGATGTGGCAGAAACAGAAACCTGGCTCGAACAATGGCAGAATGGGAGCTGAATATTCCTGGCCACAATGTATTAGGAAGGATAGGGAAGGAAAAAGAGCAGATGGGGTGGGGGGCAATACTGATCAAGACACGGTTACAGCCCTGGAAAGGGACAATGTGCTAGAGGGCCCAAACACAAAATCTATTTGGTTAGTGTTATGGAGCTGTTGCTCTGTTAGGCAGCACCTTGGGACATCCTCCCAATGTGAAAAGCATTCTATAAATGTATTTTTGTTGCTGTTGTGTATACTATAGTCAACAACAACAAAATGACACTTGTATAGCGCCCTTCACGTCAGGAGGACGTCCCAAGGCACTGGACAGTCACTGGTGGGGGGGGGTAAAGCAGTGCCAGATCTAGTTCTGGGGAATGAAGTTGGGCAAGTGGAGCAGGTTCCAGCAGGAGAGCATCTGGGCAATAGTGATCACAACATCATTAGATTCAGAGAACAAAATTACACTTGTGTAGCACCATTCACGTCAGGAGAAAGTCCCAAGGCGTTGGACGATCAATTTTTAAGACCTCAGTGGCGACAGGGAGGGAAAACGTGGGATTTGGAGTGACCGATGGAACCGTCGAAGAGGAGGGTCTTGAGGCAGGACTTGAAGGAGGCCAGGGAGGGGGCGAGTCAGGGGGACTGTGGGATGGAGTTCCAGCGGTTCGGGGCAGAGCGGCTAAAGGCTCGCCTGCTAACGGTGGGACAGGTGAGTCTGGGGACATAGAGCAGGCTGGAGCCTGCTGAGCGAAGGGGACAGGCAGGCTCGTAGGGGGTTAGGACAGGGGTATGGTGGAGTGAGCCTGTGGACGGCTTTCAATGTGAGGACCAGGATTTTGACTTTGAGGACTTTGATTTTGATGGAGGAACCAATGGAGTCAGGCAAGGATGGGGTCACAGAGTTTGGAGCGATAGATGACATGGGCCACAGAGATCTATGGAAGGAGGAATTGGGAAGGCCGACAAGCAGGGCGTTTGTGTAGTTAAGCGGGATTTAATGAAGCGTGGATGAGGGTTTCAGCGGTCTTGGGGGTAAAGTAATGGCGGAGTCGGGCAATGTTGCGGAGGTGAGGGAAGGCAGAGGAGGCATTGCTTGGATGTGGGGGAGGAAAGACAGTTGAGGGTTCCTGACTGGCTTGGTGAGGTGGAGTGAGGAACCATGGAGGTTGTTGCTGCCAGTGCCTGATGTGTGAAGGCATTGGTGTGAGCCAATCAGTAGGGCCTCGATCTTGTTGATATTCAACTGTAGAAAGTTAGCTCTCATCCAGGGCTTAATGTCTGTCAGATAGTCTGTCAAGACAGTGGTCCTGGAGTCGAGGCTAGAGACAGAGAGATAGAGTTGGGTGTCATCCACATACATGTGGAAGTTAACCCCATGTCTGCGGAAAATGTCACCAAGTACACCAGCATGTACATGTTGAAAAGGGGCCAAGGACAGAACCCTGGGGACATCACAGGTGACATTGCAGGGGCTGGAAGAGAATCCAGCCCCCGCAATGGTGGTGATAAAGTGTAGGCGATGAGAGAGATCGGAGTCGAACCAGGCGAGGACAGGTCCGCGGAGATTGAGAAGGGAGGAGAGGCGGTGTAGGAGGATGGAATAGTCGACAGGTGACAGCATTCCATAGGGTGGGAGCGGAGAAACTGAAGGCCCGGCCTCCGATGGTGGGGCGGGGGGCTTGGAGCAGGCCAAGTCCTGTTGAACGGAGGGTCCGGGTGGGCGTGTAGGGGGAGAGTAGATCGGTTAAATAGGGTGGGGCAAGGCCGTGTAAGGCCTTGTAGGTGAGGACGAGGATTTTGAACTCGATCCTCTGCAGGATGGGGAGCCAGTGGAGACGGGCGAGGGTGGGGGTTATGTGGTCGCGGAGGCGGGTGCGGGATAGTACACGGGCTGCAGAGTTTTGGATGGCCTGCAGCCTGTGAATGGAGGAACTGGGGAGGCCGACTACGAGAGAATTTCCGTAGTCCAGCCGTGAGGTGATGTACGTGTGCACGAGTGTTTCGGCAGCGCGGGGGGTAAGATAGTTGCGGAGCCTGGCAATGTTGCGCAGGTGGAAATAAGCGGCGCCGGTCAAGGCACGGATGTGGGGGAGGAAGGAAAGTTTTTGATCGAACATGATGCCGAGGTTCCTGATTGGCTTTGTGAGGTGGAGAGTGCAGCCTTGGATGTTGAGGCTGGCAGCGCCCGATGTGCGGAGGCGCTGGCTTGAGCCAATCAGGAGGGCCTCGGTCTTACTTGCGTTCAATTGCAAAAAGTTGTCCCTCGTCCACGACTCGATGTCGGACAGACATGCTGTCAGAACATCGATCGTCTGGGGGTCGAGGGATGAGGCAGAAATGTACAACTGGGTGTCGTCCGCCTACATATGGAAATTTACCCCATGTTTGCGGATGACGTCGCCCAGAGGGAGCGTGTAAAGGGTGAAAAGGAGGGGACCGAGGACAGAGCCCTGAGGGACGCCGTGAGAAACTGTGCGGGGGTTTGAAGAAAAACCATTGGAAGAAACAAAATGTAAACGGTGGGTCAAATAAGAGTGGAACCAGTCAAGGACTGTGCGTTGAAGGTTGAGGTGGGAGGAAAGATGTTGAAGGAGGATGGTGTGATCCACTGTGTCGAACGCAGCAGACAGGTCAAGGAGGACGAGGAGGCAGAGGGAGCCCTGGTCACAGGCCGTTAGGATGTCATTTGTGACCTTGACCAGGGCAGTTTCTGTGCTGTGGATAGGGCGGAAACCTGATTGGAGGGGTTCAAGAAGTGAGTGAGTTGAAGAAGTGAGTGAGTTGAAAGGAAAGAGCGGAGCTGGGAGGCAACCACTCTTTCAAGGACCTTGGATAAAAACGGGAGGTTGGAGATGGGTCGATAACTTGATGGTTGCGACGCATCAAGGGAGGGTTTCTTCAGGATAGGGGTGATGGTGGCTGTTTTAAGGGAGGTGGGGACGGTACCTGAGGAGAGGGAAAGGTTAATGGTGTCAGAAATGAGCGGGGCTAGCAAATGGAGCTGGGTGCGGAGGAGGGGGGTGGGGATGGGGTCCAATGAGCACATGGTGGGTTTCATGGAGGTGATTGTTTTTGTGACTGAAAGCGGGGTGGTGGGGTTGAAATGGGGGGTGAGTAGGGGTTGAGGTAACTGATGAGGGCGCGGAGGTGGAGGAGTGGTGGGGGGAGGAAACCACAGAGCGGATTTTCTCAATTTTGGACTCGAGGAAGTCCAGCATCTCCTCACAACGAACGTTTGAGGAGAGGATCTGCGAGGTGAGGCGGGGGGGGTGGAGGAGCTGGTTGGTGGTGGCGAAGAGGAGGCGGTGGTTGTCCTTCGCTTCCAGGATTATCCTGGAGTAGAAGGTTGATTTGGATAAGAATAAACTGAGAAGAGGTATTGAAAAGGTTGTCTGAGCTCAAGGCAGATATGTCTGGTCAGGACGGGATAGATCCCAGGTTACTGAGGGAAGTGAGGGTGAAAATAACGGAGGCTCTGGCCACAATCTTTCAATCCTCCTTAGACACAAGGGGAGGTGCCAGAGGACTGGATGGTTGCTAATGTTACTCCCCTGTACATACAAGGGCAGAAGGACAAACTACAGGCCAGTCAGCCTAATGTCAGTAGCGGGGAAACTTCTAGAGACTGAAATCCGGGCCAAAGTAAATTTTCACTTTGAAAAGTTGAGGTTAACAACAAAAACAAAATTACATTTCTAGAGCGCATTTCATATCGGGAGGAGGTCCAACACTGGAGTCCTGTAGCTTAGTGGTTAGAGCACTTGCTTTACATGCAAGAGACCTGGCAGGGCGAATACCTTGGCCAAATTTCCTTATTCCACATGCCTGATAATAATCCCTCAAAAGAAAACAATAATAAATTGGTCATTTCAATCTATGACTGTTTGTGGGACGCTGCTACGCTCAATTGGCTGCTGTGTTTCCTCCACATATTTACAATCAATTCACTTTAGAGTACATTCTGTGAAGAGCTTTGAGACATCTAGAAGATGTGAAAAGCACAATATCAAATGCAGGGATTATTATTATTATTACTACTGATTTGTTAAAGGCAAATCATGTCTAACAAACCTGATAAGAGTTTTTTTGATGATGTAACAGAGAGAGTGGATGAAGATAGTGCCATGGATGTGTGATATGGATTTTCAAAAGGCATTTGATAAAGTGGCACATAAGAGACTCGTAAGCCAAATAGAGGCCCACGGTATTAAAGACATAGTGGCAGCCTGGGTACAGAACTGCCTGGGAGACAGATAGCAGAGTGGTGGTGACCTGTTGTTTTTCTGGCGGGAGGGAAGTGTGCAGTGGTGTCCCCCAGGGATTGGTATTAGGACCACTGCGGTTTTTAATCTATATAAATGACCTGGACTTGGGTATAGAGCATACAATTTGCAAGTTTGCTGATGATATGAAGCTGAGAATAGTAGTAAACAGTGATAATTTTGCCCACAAATATACAATCGGCTTTCCTGCTCTCCTTCCCCTTGCCCCGACCCGTTCCCTTGCCATCTTTCCCCCGCTTTTCCCTTAATCCCACTTCCATGACTGTTTGTGGGACACGGCTGGGCGCAATTTGGCTGCCGCGTTTCGCCCACAAATATAGTAAATTTTCCTACTCTCCTTCCCCCCCCCCCCCCACTGCTCTTCTCCCTACCTGACTGTACAGCACCTTGGGACGTCCTCTCGACGTGAAAGAATTGCTCGTCTCTGGCAATACTCACTCCAAAAGCCGTTGAAACCTTGGTCCATGCCTTTGTCACCTCTCGGCTGGACTATTGCAACACGCTGCTCTACGGTCTCCCCTCCACCACAATCCACAAAATCCAGCTTATCCAAAACTCTGCCGCCCGCATACTCATCCGCTCTATGCTTCGCTCCCCCATTACCCCAGTCCTCGCAAGACTTCACTGGCTCCCTATCCCAGAGAGGATCGACTTCAAGATCCTCACCCTTGTTTTCAAATCCCTCTCTGCACCCACCTATTTCTTTGATCTCCTCTCCCCCCCAACCCAGCACCCGCTGCCTTCGCTCCTCTGGGTCTGGCCTCCTCCATGTCCCCGAATCCTTCGCTCCACCCTCGGCGGCCGTGCCTTCAGCCACTACGCCCCGAGGCTCTGGAACTCCCTTCCTCACTCACTTCGCCTCGCCCCCTCTCTTCCTAGTTTCAGGTCACAGCTGAAGACCTTTCTTTTTGACCGCGCCTTTGGTCATCTTTCCTCCTCACTGCCCCTGGCTTGGTCCCAGGATCCACTATTGTGAAGCGCTCTGAGACGCCGTCCGGCGTGGAGGGCGCTATATACATCAAAGTTGCTGTTGTAAGGCGCTATATAAATGTAAGTTTTGATTGATTGATTGATTGGTTGGTTAGTTGGTTGGTTGGATGATTGATTGATTGATTGATTGATTGTAGTAAACTGTAAGAAGACATAGACAGATTGGTAAAATGGGAGATCAGATTAAGTTTAATGTGAGAAATGCGAAGGTGCATTTTGAATGGAAGAATAAGGAAGGACAGTATAAGCTGATGGTCGAATGTTAAAGGGGGTGAAGGAACTGAGTGTTCATAGAATCATAGGAGGCCATTCAGCCCATGGTGTCAGTTCCGACTCTTTGAAAGTCCAAATCAATCCCACTCCCCTGCGCTCTGTCCCCACAGCCCTGCAACTTGTTCTCGCAAAATAATCATCTGCTTCTCTGTTAAACGTTGTTATTCAATTGATTTTTGCCCTTTCAAGCAATGCATTCCAGATCCTAACGAGTCAGTGCATCAACATTTTTTGGGATGAGGTATTGATGGGGAGAGGGGCAATGTGGAGGAGATGGAAGAAAGCAGTGCTCACCAGGGACTGGATGTGGGGGCGGAGGGATAGCTGGGGATGGAACCTGAGGGATGAGGGACTTTAGTTATGTGTGGAGACTAGAGAAGTTGGGATTGTTTTCGTTATAGCAGAGAAGGATAAGAGGAGATTTAACATAGATGTTCAGAATGGTGAGGGTTCTAATAGAGAAGATAGGGAGTAACTGTTTCCACTGGCTGGTAGGTACCTAGGGCACATAGATTCAAGATAATTGGAAAAATAATAATATTAATAATAATCCTTGCATTTAATATAGCGCTTTTCACATCTTCTAGACGTCTCAAAAGAACTTCATAGAATATACTGTAAAGTGAAATATACTGTAAATTGACTATATATTTGTGGGCACAACATGACAGCCAATTGCGCACAGCAGTGTCCCCACAAACAAGAAAAAATTGTAAGGATATGAGGAAAGAGCGGGGGAGTGAGTCTAATAGCCCCTCGCAGAAAGCCAGCACAGACAGGTGGCCTCCCTCTATGCTGTAATATTCTGTGATTCCATGATCATGTCTTCACAGAATATACTGTAAAATGTAGTCACTGTATATTTTGTGGGCGAAACACAGCAGCCAATTCCACACAGGAATTGCACACAGCAGCCAATTGCACACAGCCAATTGCAACAGTCCTGGATTGAGTAACCAAATTATTATTCTTTATTATATATTTATTTTGAATGGATTTTTACCCTTGGAAAAGCCATCCACCAATTGACTAACAACTGGGTTCCTACATACTGCTAGGTAAACAGAGGTGTTTGTGGAGTAAGGAAACTTGTCTAAGGTATTCCTTGTCCCACCCGGGAATCCAACCTGGTGGTGAGACCAGCGCACTAAACACTACTCTATAGGACTCCATTATTTCTATTAATAGCTCACCTGAGGGGGTTCGATGAAAGCTAACCAGTCGGAGGAGTGGGTAGGCAGCAGTCCCATCGACTGACACTTGTAAACAGCCAGAGTCAATCCCACCAGGTTCCCAATCAGGTAAACCAGGCCCTGTAGCCATTGCTGACTAGACGTCTCCAGCAATTTAAACGCTGGGTACAGAGAGAGTAAGACACAATACTTCAGTGTGTGAGAGCAAGAGTGAGGGAGATACTGTGAGTGCAAGAGGGAGTAACAAAGAGTGTGAGAGAGTGTGTGTGAGGGAATGAGAGAGTGGGGAGGAACAGGAATGGAGAGGTTTTTAAAGAGTATGTCTCAGCCTGACTCAGTCTCTCTCTCCCTCTGTCTATGTCTCGAGGAGGGTGGGAGGATCCCCTGCAAACAACAACAAAATTACATTGATATTTTCAAGTCGGGAGGATGTCCCAAGGCGCTGGAACCACTGTTAGCATACTGCTCTTCAAAAAACCTGCTACAACAATCATCTCCACTCACTCAAATCACAAACCCAGGTGCTCGAGGGTAATGGCAGAAATCTGGCCTCACAATTCACTGCCTCCCAAGGAGTCAGTAACAAACTGACTCTTACTCCAAAGTCGATCCGAAGGCAAACAATCCAAAGACACTATTTTCACTGTCCTCAGCTGACCCTACCAAGCCCCTCTATCCTCACAACAAGTGTCAAATGTGAAGATGTCCTAGACTTCTTTGCTTCAAAGACTGAAAACATCCCCTGGACTGCATCCTCCTCCCCACACCCATGTCCTCTTCCACCCAGACCATCCACGCCATCTCCTCCCTCCGACACAGCTCCTGACACTCCCTCCCCACCCACCCCTTACACTCCTCTTCCTCATTTCTCCCACCTCCCTCTCATAGAATCATAGAATGTTACGGCACAGAAGGAAGCCATTCGGCCCATCGAGTCTGTGCCGGCTCTTTGACCGAGCAAGTCACTTTCATTAACCCCAATCACCAGCTTTCTCCCTATAACCCCGCAAACCCGTCTTCCCCAGATACCTATCTAGTTCTCTCTTAAAAGCTGCTATCGAATCAGACCTCACTACCCTTTCAGGCAGATCATTTCAAATTCAACAATTCACTGAGTAAAAAAATTTCTTCTAACCTCCCCTCTGCTTCTTTTGGTAGATATCTTAAAACTATGACCACGGGTCACAGACACACCTAACAGCGGAAACAGCTTTTCCCTATCTAGCCTGTCCAAACCTTTCATGATCTTGAGGACCTCTATCAGGTCCCCGCGTAACCTTCTCTGCTCTAATGGGAAAAGTCTTAACTTCTCCAGTCTGTCCTCATAGCTAAGGTTCCCCATTCCTGTATCATTCTCATGAATCTCCTCTGCAACCTTTCCAGTGCCTTAATGTCCTTCCTGAAATAAGGTGCCGAGAACTGGACCCAGTACTCCAACTGAGGCCTAACCAGTGTTTTGTATAGATTAACCATAACCTCCCTACTCTTATACTCTATGCCCCTTCTAATAAAGCTCAGTACACCAAATGCCTTTTTTACTGCCTTATCTACCTGCCCTGCTTACCTTTAATGATTCGCTTACTTGAACACCCAGATCTCTCTGTACGTTCACCCCCCTTAAGCTTGAGCTACCAAGTCTATATTGCCTCCTATTATTTTTCCTACCTAAGTGTATCACACTTATCCACATTAAAATCCATCTGCCACATGTCAGCCCATTCCACCAATCTGTGTATGTCTGCTTGCAGTTGGTTACAGTCCTCCTCACTATTTACTACCCTACCTAACTTTGTATCATCTGCAAACTTGGCAATAGTGCTCTCTATGCCCAAGTCCAGATCATTAATATATATTAGAAAGAGCACTGGTCCCAATACCGATCTCTGGGGGACATCGCTGCACACCTCCTTCCATTTCGAGAAACACCCATTAACCACCACCTGTCACTCAGCCAGTTCTTAATCCAAACTGCCACTGTCCCCTTAATACCGTGGGCCTCTCATTTTTTTATTAATCTCTTATGCGGTACTGTGTCAAAAGCCTTTTTTGAAATCCATGTAAATAACATCCACCGCATTTCCCTCATCAACCCTCGCAGTCGCCTCTTCAAAAAATTATATTAGATTTGTTAGGCAAGATTTGCCTTTAACAAATCCATGTTGGCTGTCTCTAATTACCTCGTGTTCCTCTAAGTAGAAATTTATTCTGTCCCGGATTATAGTCTCCAGTAGTTTTCCTATTGCCGAAGTAAGGCTGACTGGCCTGTAATTTCCGGGTTTGTCTTTCTGCTCCTTTGTGTAGAGGGGGGTAACATTAGCCACTCTCCAGTCTCTTGGCACCACTCCTGTGTCCAATGAAGATTGAAATATATTGGCCAGAGCCTCCGCTATTTGAACCCGTATCTCCCACAGCAACCTTGGGTGAAACCCATCTGGTCCTGGTGACTTATCAATTTTGTGCCCAGTCAATCTTTTCAGAACTTCCTCTCTGTCTATAGTAATCTTATCTATTTCCTCTACCCTCTCATCCAATACTGCGGCATTTGGGGCATCCATTTCCGTTGTGAAGACAGATGCAAAGTACTCGTCCAGTACATCAGCCATGCCCTCTGCCTCCACAACAAGATTGCCGTCATTGTCTTTGATTGGCCCCACCCTACCTTTAACTAACCTTTTTCCTTTATGTGCTTATAAAATATTTTAGTATTCCACTTTATGTTATCCGGTAACCTCTTCTAATGCGATCTTTTAGCCTGTCTTATCACTCTTTTAAGATTACTCCTGCATTCTCTATAATGCGCTTTGCTATCCTCAGTATCTTGCGTCTTCCAATTGTCGTACGCCGTCTTCTTCTTTTTCATCCTAGACAGAATATCCCTGGTCATCCAGGCTGGCTTGGTAGTCACACTTTTCCCTTTTGTGGGAATATATCTATTTAGACCTCTCAACCACAATCGCCCAGATAAAGTTCACCACCTGCTGCCTCGACCTCCACTCCTCGCACAGCTGCTGGGCACTCACTCCCCATCCTCTTCCCTCCTCCCCCACTCCCAGCTATCTCCCTCCTCAGGCTGTTCCTTTCCCCTGAAAATCACTCCTCAAAAAAAACAAAATTTGATCTCCCTAATCTCTCCCTATCATCCCATCTCCAACCTACCCTTCCGTCGCCCGTCCAATGGCTCGGCCTTGGGCTCTGCAATTATCAAGTCTCTGAGATGCCACTCAGCGTGTTGGAAACATTCAGCAGGTCAGGCAGCATCTATGGAGAAAAGAACGTGAGTCAACGTTTTCGGTTCACAACCCTTCGTCAGAACAGTTCAGAACAATTCTGAGGAAGGGTCATGGACCCAAAACATTGACTCACCTTTCCTTTCTGACCTCAGCCTGACCTGCTGAGTGTTCCCAGTGATTTCTGTTTTGTTCCAGATTTCCAGACCTGCAGTAATTTGTGTTTTTGTTGTTGTTGTTCCTTACCAAACTACAGTAAAAGCTTGTTTATCTGGCACCCAATCAACCGTAACTTCCGTATAATCAGCATCACAAAAAAAAGGCCCGCATTCGATTAACCAAACTTTATCCGGAAAAATGCATTTAATTTTTTGGGGGGCGTTTTCGGCCGAATATCCGGCGCGCATGTTAGCCGGCATTGGCCAGGTCCCGAGGGTGCCGGATGAACTACTCTACTGAGACACATTGTTACGGATAAACTGGGGTCACACGTCTCCTTGCACTCCCTCCTCCAGCCCCTGGTATCTGGGTTTCCGCCCTGACTGCCCACAGTACAAAGACAGCACTTGGCAAAGCTACAAACAACATTCTGTGTGTGTGTGTGAGAGAGAGAGAGACCAGGGCTCCCTCTGCCTGCTCGCCCTCCTGGATCTCTACCCCGTTCAACACAGTCGACTGCACCATCCTCCTTCATCATCTCTCCTCTCTCATCTACCTCAGTGGCACCGCACTCGCACGGTTCGAGTCCTACTTAACCAACCGCCTCCATTTCATCTCAGCAACTGGTTTCCCCTCCCATCACCGCCCTTGTCTTCAGCGCTTTGGGACGTCCTCCCGACGTGAAAGGCGCTATATAAGTGCAATTTTGTTGTTTGTTGTTGTCAAAATTCTCACTCTGGGCAATGTCAGCTGCGGGGTAGCCCAGGGCTCCATCCTCGGAGGCTCCAATCAACGTCTTCATTCCTGTGGTTCTAAACTCCTCAACTTGACTGGGTTCTCCCTCTCTGTCCTTCCTCCCTCACATCCAGTCCCCAACTAGGAGCGCTTTCATCCACCACCACCACCATTGGCGGATGGGCTTTCAGCCTCTCTGCCCCCACACTCCATCCCACAGTCCCTTCGCCTCACTCCCTCCCTCGCCTCCTTCAAGGCCAGTTTCAAAATCCTCCTCTTTGATCGAGCCTTCTGCTGCCCTCCCAACTCTCTCCCTCCTCTCCCCCCTGACCTGCCCCTCTCCCTTGCTTGGGTTCCAACCCCTGACTGTTCAGTGCCTTGGGACATCCTCCCGATGAGAAAGGCGCTCTATCCATGTAATTGTATTGTTGTAAGCGGGAGAGTGTGAGAGGGAGAGTGTGTATGTGTGTGTGTGTGAGAGCGAGAGAAAGAGAGTGAGCGAGTGGGAGAGGTACTCACTTCCCGACATTGCCATGAGAGCCTGGATAGGTCTCCACGCCATCATACACACCATCATGATGGGGAAGATGGAGATAGTGTTGCCGGCCATGTACATGATAAACAGATTCATTGGGACTTGCTTCAGTGGCCCTAATGCAATGTCCCAGCAACGCTGTGCGTGAGAAAGTGTGAGAGGGAGAGTGTGAGAAATAAAGTGTAATTAGGAGTGTGATAGAGAGCGTCAGAGAGCATGAGAGTGTTACAGTGTGAGTGTATGAGAGTGAGTATGTGAGTGAGGGAGAGAGTGTGTGACTGTTTGAGAGTGCAGGATAGAGGGTGAGAGTGTGAGAGAATGTGGGATTGTTTGAGAGAGTGAGAGTGTGGGGAAAAGAATCTGTATGAGGGAGAATGAAAAGTAGAATGTGAGCAAGGGAGAAAGCGACACAGAGAGATGTAAAAGAGACAGAGGTATAATCCAGCTGAAACTGTCTCACTCACTTTCTCCACCAGAATGCGGTCAGTCTCGTGAATACTTGTATCGGGGAGTTGTTTATCAGAATAACCCACAGGACAGCTCACATCGCACTGCCCAGCCTGGCGATCACGGCCTCTGTTTACACACACACACACAATCAGACACATAGTCAGACAGATACACGCACAGTGAGACACAGTGGCAGAGTGAGTGGATTTGAACACAAGTGTGAGGATCCTGAAGTGGATCTGTTAGGTGATGCGGAGCCAGTGGAGCTTGGGCCAGAACTGGTAAGATGTGGGTACAGAGTTTGGTCCAGGAGTGAAGATGTTGATGGGAACCAAGGAGAATGACTTCCATCCTGTCCACATTCAGCTGCAGGAAGTTAACACTCATCCAGGCCCTGATGTCTGCCAGACAAGCTGATAGGACACCAGGGGACCTGGAATCGATGCTGGATGAAACAAAGTAGATTTGGGTGCCATCCTCACACATGTTGGAAGTTTACCGTGTGTCCGGGGGGAGCATATAGACAAGGAAGAGAGCCAAGTAATCACCCGCAGGTAACATTGCTCACAGGGAGAATATAGACAAGGGCGGGAGGGAAAATGGAGGAGGTTGGTTAAGTAATAATAATAATCCTTGTATTTGATATAGCGCTTTTCACATCTTCAAAACACCACAAAGTGCTTCACAGAATATACTGTAAAGTGAATTGACTGTATGCATGTAAACTCCTAGAGTCTATAATCAGGAACAAGATAGATCTTCACTAGAAAAATATAGGTTAATGAAGGACACCCAGCATGGATTTGTTAATGGCAAATTTTGCCTTACAAATCTGATAAAAAATTTCGACAAGGTGGACGAGGGTAGAGCAGTTGATGTAGTTCACATGGACTTTCAAAAGGTATTTGACAAAGTTTACGCATGAGAGGCTTATTAGGAAAGTAGGGGCCCACAACGTTAAAGGGACAGTGGCAGCGTGGATCCACAACTGGCTGTGAGACAGAAAGCAGAGTTGTGGTGAGCAGCTGTTTTTCAGATCGGAGGGAAGTGTGCATTAGTGTCCCCCAGGGATTGGTGTTGGGATCACTGCTCTTTTTAGTATATATTAATGATCTGGACTTGGGTGTGGGGAGCACAGTTTCCAAGTTTGCAGATGATACTAACTTAGGGAGAATAGTAAATAATGAGGATACTAACCATCTGCAAGAAGATATAGATAAAATGGTAAAGTGGGCAGACACATGGCAGATGAAATTTAATGCAGAGAAGTGTGAGGTGATACATTTTGGCAGAAGATTGAGGGTAGGCAATATAGGTTAGATAGTACAATTTTAAGGGGTGTGAGGGAACAGAAAGACCTGGGGATTTGTGTTAGTGACTCTTTGAAGGTGGCAGGACAGGTAGACAAAGCAGTTAAGAAGGCATATGGGATACTAGGCTTTATATATAGAGGTATAGAGTACAAAAGTCAGGAAGTGCTGACTAACCTCCTGTGCAGCGCCTTGGGACGAACTCCCGAAGTAAAAAGGCGCCTTATAAGTTTAAATTGTTGTTGTTGTTGGTTAGGCCTCAGCTAGAGTACTGTGACCAATTCTGATCACCACACCATAGAAAGGATGTTAAGGCATTGGAAAGGGTGCAAAGAAGGTTTACCAGACTGGCACCAGGATTCAGGGACTTCAGTTATAGGGAAAGGCTAGATAGGCTAGGTTTATTCTCTTGGAACAGAAAAGGTTAAGAGGAGACCTAATCGAGGTTTATAAAATCATGAAAGGATTCTAGAGGGGGAGAAGTCAGATAGTGTTAGTATTTAAAGGGATTTGGGTGTCCTTGTACACCAGTCTCAAAAAGTTAGTTTGCAGGTGCAGCAAGCAACTAAGAAGGCGAACGGCATGCTAGCGTTCATTTCAAAAGGTTTAGAGTACAAGAGTAGGGAAGTCTTGCTGCAACTGTATAGGGCCCTGGTGAGACCGCACCTAGACTATTGTGTGCATTTTTGGTCTCCTTATTTAAAAAAGGACATACTTGTCTTAGAGGGGGGGGGGGCATCATAGATTCACTAGGTCAGTTCCTGGGATGAGGGGACTGACCTATGAGGATAGGTTGAATAAACTAGGGCTGTATTCTCTAGAGTACAGAAGAATTAGGGGGGATCTTATTGAAACATATAAGATTCTTAAAGGGCTGGATAAAGTAGACATTGAGGGACTGTTTCCCCTGGTAGGAGAATCTATAACCAGGGGTCACAGTTTTAAAATTAAGGGTCAGCCTTTCAGAACAGAGCTGAGGAAACATTTCTTCACTCAGAGGGTAGTGAATTTAGGGAATTAACTATCCCAGAAGCCTGTAGTTGCTCAGTCCTTGAACATTTTCAAGGCTGAGACTGATAGATTTTTGAAAAATAGAGCGATTAGGGGATATGGGGATAGGGCAGGTAATTAGAGTTAGGTGAGAAGATCAGCCATGATCTTATTGAATGGAGCAGGCTCGAGGGGCCGAATGGCCTACTCCTGCTCCTAATTCTTATGTTCTTATGATTCGACAGAGTAACAACAACAACAACAAATTAAACTTATAATGCGAGTTTCACGTCGGGAGGACGTCCCAAGGCGCTGTGGGGAGGCGCTGGCTTGAGCCAATCAGGAGGGCATCGGTCTTGCTCACGTTCAATTGGAGGAAGTTGTCCCTCGTCCAGGACTCGATGTCGGACAGACATGCTGTCAGAACATCGATGGTCTGGGGATTGAGGGATGAGGCAGAAAGGTACAGCTGGGTGTCGTCCGCATACATGTGGAAATTTACCCCATGTTTGCGGATGACATCGCCCAGAGGGAGCGTGTAAATGGTGAAAAGGAGTAAATAAGGAACAACTGTTTCCACTGGTGGGCAAATCAGTGACTCATGGTCACATATGTAAAATAGTTTCAAAACGAAGCAGAAGGGAGGTGAGGAGAAATATTTTCACTCAGCGGGTTGTTCGAATCTGGAATGCATTGCCTGAAAAGGTGGTGGAGGCTGATTCGATAACAGCTTTTAAAAGAGAATTAGATCTTTATTTAGGGAGAACAGGTCTATTAGGTTATGGGGAGAGAGCTGGGCAGTGGGATTGAGTTGCTCTCTTGAAAGAGCCGGCACAGACTGGATGGGCCAAATGGCCTCCTTTTGTGCCGTAAAATTCTATTATTCTATGATTAAGGAAATTTGTCCAAGGTTTTGTCCTGCCTGGAATCGAAACCAGGTCTCGCTTGCAAGGCAAATGCTCTAACCACAAGTAGGACTTGAACTACTGAGGTGGATCATAAAAACATAATAGGAGCAGGATTCAGCCCCTTGAGCTTGCCCTGCCATTTAATAAGATTATGACTGATCTAATCTAATTCTATTTACCCGCCCTAACCCCATATGCCTTAATCCCTCTATCCTTTAGAAATCTTGAATATGTTCAAGGACTGAACATCCACAGCCTTCTGCTGTAGAGAATTCCATAAATTCACTACCCTCTGAGTGAACAAATGTTTCAACTCAGTTCTGAAAGGCTGACCTTGCATCCTGATACTATGACCCCTAGTTTTAGATTCTCCAACCAAGGGAAACAGTCTCACTACATCTTCCCTGTCAGGCCCCTTAAGAATCTTATAGGTTTCTATAATTTTTACATTTTCAAGATGTCGCAAAGCGCTTCATAACAAAGTGTAGCGACTGTCTAAAACAACAACAAAATAATATTTTTGGAGTGCCCTTCACTCGGGAGGAAGTCCCAAGGCACATATATTTTGTGGGCAAAACGCTGCAGCCAATTTCACAGCAACATCCCACAAACAGCTATGGATTAAGTAACCACATCATTACTATATTTTGAAGAGACGATTCCCCATGAAAACTAATCTGCCAATCGACTAACAGCCATGTTCCTACTGGCAGCTGGTAAACAGAGGCCATGTGTGTGAGTCTTTATGCAAGTGTGTGTGCGAGTGAATCTGTGTGTGTTTATGCCTCTGTGTGTGTTTCAGTCTGTGTGTGTATTTGGGTCCGTCGATATGGAAATTTTCCGATTTAGATACATCGATGGGCTCATATCGAGATATACCGAAATATCTATATTTTCGGGGCTTTTGTACTGCGCATGCGCGCGCAGCGCGCATTCGGGACCTATCTCCTCAGGAGGGAAATATATTTCTCTCTCTGTGTCTCTCACACTCACTCTCTCCATCTCTGTGTTTTTCTGTCTGTGTCTCTGTGTCTCTCTCCTCTCTCACATCCCCCCCATCTCTATCTATCTGTATATTATCACATCCACCCCGTCTCTCCCCGCCCCCCCGCCGCTGTCCCTCCCTCCTCCCCCACCTCACCGCCGTCCCTCTCTCTCCCACCCCCCCACCGCTGTCCCTCTCTCCCACCCTCCCCACCTGCGTTCTCTCTCCCACCCCACCCCTTCGGTTTTAGCGATATATCGATATATTGCCGGACCCTAGTGTGTATTAGTGTCTGTTGATATTGATTTTTCTGATACCGATATATCGACATCACCAGGTTTTTTTTACTCACGTTCCAAACCTTTACATATGAATGGCTCGGGAGGGTTGAGCGCAAGTCTGATTGTGTTTGATAGTGAGGGGAAGAGGGATGCGTGTGCATTCAGATATGCGTGCTTTATGCCCAGGAGGTTTGCAATGCAGGCGACATGGTCTGTTGAAAGTCTGATGAACTTTGTTGTTACTGTTTTTGTTGTTGTTGAAAGCGCAGATATACACACACAGATACACAAACACAACATTACATTTATAGAGCGCCTTTCCCGTCGGGAGGACGAAAGCCCCGAAAATATTGGCGCTTTAAGAAAATTAAGCTCTTGTGTGCGTTGTGTCGTCAACTACACTTGAACTTTTGGTTGTATATTTTCTGCCTGCTGTAACGTGGCATTTGTTGATGATGTACCAATATTTTGTGGATATACCAATTTTTTTTCATACTGAATTTTTTGAAATACTAATATATTCAAATTTCCAATATCGGCATATCGATATGAAAAATTATACCGATATAACCGATATATCGCCGGACACTAGTGTGTATCTGGGTATATATATATATATGTATATGTGTGTATGTGTATCTGTGAACCATCATTTCATCTCTTTCAACTCCTCTACCCCTCTAACCATTGCCTCCAATCCTACCACCATCTACTACCGCCCTTGGAAGAAAATCTCCCCCCTGCTGCACTGGAGTCCTCTGAACTCCTCTCCCTCTGGCCCACCTCCTGCACCGACCCATCCTCTGCACTCTCACTCCTCCACAACATCCTCTCCGCTACATTTGATGCCCTTGCCCCCCTCACCTCCTGAGCAGCCTCCTACTCTCGAACCCCACCCTGGTTCATCAGCCACGTCCGCTCGCTGAAGGGCCAGGTGTGGGTTACTGAACACAACTGCCTCAAATCGGGTCGAACAGTCCACTGGCACATCTGGCTGGACCACATCAAAACCTACCTTCTGCTCTGGCCTCCACCAAATCACACTTCTACTCCAGGATAATCCTGAAGGCGAAGGACAATCTCAAACTCCTGATCTCCTCAACAACCTCACTCCTCCGCCCTCCCCACCTCCCCTCACAGATCCTCTACTCCAACTCGCACTGCGAGGACATGCTGGATTTCCTCAAATCCAAAATTGAGGAAATCCGCTCAGGTGTCACCACCCTTCCAACTTCCACCCCCTCCACACCTCCCTCCCACACTCCAACTCTTACCCATGCCTCCTTTCACAACTTCGAACCTGTCTCCCCATCCTCTATCGTCACCACCATATCCTCCCCACTACCTGCTCCATTCCCCAACCTTCTCCTTACCTCCCAGCTCCACCTCCTTGCCCCACTACTTGCCGACACAATCAACCCTTTCATCCGGCATCATTCCCACCCTTTTCAAAACAGCCGCTATCACCCCCATCAAGCCTTCCCTTGTTGCGTCGCAGCTTTCAAGTACCGGCCCATCTCTGACCTCCCTTTTCTGTCAAAGGTTGTTGCCTCCCAGCTTTGCTCCTTTCTCTCATCCCACTCCCTCCATGAGCCCCACCAATCAGGTTTCCACGCCGCCCACAGCACGGAAACTTCTCTGTCCGAGGTCACAAATGATATCCTGACCATCTGTGACCAGGGCTCCCTCTACCTCCTTGTCCTCCTCAACATACCCACCGCCCTACCATCAGCTCTCTGGCCCCACACTCTGGAACTCCATCCTGCAGTCGCTTCACCTCGCCTCCTCTACGACCATACCTTCTGCTACCCTCCAAACTCTCCCCCTCCCCTCTCCCCCAGCCCACTCCTCTCCCCCGCTCGGGTCTCGATCTGACTGTCCAGCACCTTGGGACGTCCTCCCGACGGGAAAGGCGCTCTATAAATGTAATGTTGTGTTTGTGTATCTGTGTGTGTGTGTGTGTGTATGGTCCCCTGTCTCAGGCCCAGGTTGGAGATGAGGGCTGTACCCTCTGCGGTCCAGCTGATGGCTTCTTTCCCCGCTACCCTGGTGGGGGTAGAAATTCTAGCCCAAGGCTCTGAGGCCTAGCCCCCCCCCCCCCCCCCTGGACACGTGTTTCCTGTTTTCTCACCTAGGGCCGCCCGACCCCAGCTCCAGGGACCACTTGTGACGTCGAGCTCGATTGCTGGGGGCCGCGGTCGCCATCGTAACCGCCTTCACCCGGTACCGGGAGTCTCTTCACCGTCACACCGGAATTTTGACTGCTCCCCGCCAACACTGCGCAGGCTCACTGCCCGCTACAAACATGGCTGCCCAGCACATTACTGCGCAGGCTCACTGCCCGCTACAAACATGGCTGCCCAGCACATTACTGCGCAGGCTCACTGCCCGCTACAAACATGGCTGCCCAGCACATTACTGCGCAGGCTCACTGCCCGCTACAAACATGGCTGCCCAGCACATTACTGCGCAGGCTCACTGCCCGCTACAAACATGGCTGCCCAGCACATTACTGCGCAGGCTCACTGCCCGCTACAAACATGGCTGCCCAGCACATTACTGCGCAGGCTCACTGCCCGCTACAAACATGGCCGCTCTCAATTGCTCGTGAGGTATGGAGTTAAAGGATGAGAGACATTAGAATAAGCTTCACAAACAGACCTGGTCTGTGGCGGGTTTATACTCCACATGAGCCTCCTCAACTAAACCCATCAGCATATCAATGTTCCTTTCTCCCTCATGTATGTATCTAGCTTACCCTTAAATATATCTAAGCTTAAAGCGCTCTGAGACGCTGTCCAGCGTGGAGGGCGCTATATAAATCGAAGTTGTTGTTACTATTTGCCTTAACAACTCTCTGTAATCATGAAATTTATTCTAACTTCCCTATTTGATATATTTGTGAATATTTTATAAAAAGTTCTGGATTATCTGCAGCCTGTGGAGGGAGGAATTGGGAAAGCTGACCAGGTCAGGGCGTTTGCAAAAGACTCATTCCCTTATTAAAATAATAATCCTTACATTTAATTATGTATTCAAAGTGCTTGACAAGATATATTGTAAAGTGTAGTGACTGTGAAGTGCGCTGGTTGCTTGTTGGTTTAAGGACCTCAGTGAAAACTGAATATGGATGATACAGGAGAAAGGGATTCTGGTACTGTGCAGATTTGAAAGAGATTCAAATCTAAAGTAGGAATAAAAGGATTGAGTAAATCTACACGGTGTTTTGAATTTAATAACATTACATGGTGTCAGAAGTGAAAACAGAGTGAAACTAGCTACAAGATAGAATATGGATTGAAAAGCAAAACGCAGAGAGCAGCAGAATTAAAATACTGTACCAAAGTACCAAATGCAAGGATTATTATTCGGGGATGTGCAGATACCAAGACAGCTGCAGTTGGTTGGAAATCTAAGCCACAATTGGCAACGGTTTGAAAGAGACTTCAAAATGTTGGGATTAGCAGCAAATATAAAACTGCCACAGGAACAGCAGTCAGTCTGCAATTCTTTTGAATGTAGCCGGCAAGGACAAGGGAACATTGTGCAACCCTAGAAAGAGAGGTGGACATGCCATTGAATGAAATGATGAATATTATATGGGAAAAATGCTGTGGAAAAAATGTGATAATTGACCAACATGCACCTGTCCCCCCATCCTCATCATCACCACCGTAACCTTCATGAAGCCCACCACCTGCTCCATGATCCTCATCCCCAACCCTCTCCTTACCTTCCAACTACACATCTTCCTGTCAAAGATTCTTGAAAGAGTCGTTGTCTCCCAGCTACGCTCCTTTCTCTCATCCCACTCCCTCCACGAGCCCCTCCAATCGGGCTTCCGTGCTGCCCACAATGAAAACTGCTCTGGTCAAGATCACTAAAGATATCTTGACTATCTGTGACCAGTGCAGAAGGCCCGATCAAACAAGAGGGTCTTGAAACCGACCTTGAAGGAGGAATGGGGGGAAGTGAGGCGAAAGGATTGTGGGATGGAGTTCCAGAGTGTGGGGGCAGAGAGGCTGAAAGCCTGGCCACCGATGGTAGGGCGGTTCGGGCGGGGATTGTGCAGCAGGCCAGAACCCGCTGAATGGAGAGGACGGGCGGGCGGGCTGATAGGAAATCAGCAGGTCGGAGAGATAGGAGTGGGCAAGGCCATGAATGGCCTTGAAAGTGAGGATGAGGATCTTGTAACTTCATCCTCTGGGGGATAGGGAGCCAATGGAGTCGGGTGAGAATGGGAATGATGTGATCATGGAGCCTAGTGCGGGAGAGGACATGATCCGCAGAGTTCCAGATGATCTGGAGCCTGTGAAAGGAAGGGCCGAAAAAGCAGATGAGGGAGTTTCCATAGATGAGCCTCGATATAACAATTGCATGGACAAGGGTTTCAGCAGCCTGAGGGGTGAGGCAGTGGCGGAGTCTGACAATGTTATGCCTGTGTTATGCAAGCGTGAAACCTGTGTTCGAATCCAGGCAGATCAAGGTGAAACGTTGGGCAAGTTTCCTTACTCCACATAATAATAATCCCCCCAAAACTTAAAATCATAATAAAATAGGTCATTTCAATCCACTAGTGTTTCTGGGGACGCTGCTGTGTGCAATTGGCCGCCGCGTTTCGCCCACAAATATTCACTTTACAGTATATTCTGTGAAGCTATTATCAAATACTAGGATTATTATTTTTATTTTAGATGGGGGAAGGTCATGGCGCGGATATGGTGAAGGATAGTTCAGGGTAAAACAAGACAAGAAGAGAACATTGAAGCCGAGGAACTATAAAGAGTGTACTGTGTACACAAAAGAAAAATAAATAATGAGTGAATGGTTAATAATGGTGTAAAAAAGTTCGGAAAGTAATTCAGTGCAAATTAGATGCAGGAGCACAGGCCAGTGTAACGTGCTCTGAGACGCTGTCCAAGGTGCCCACTAATACAGTTACTTTTCCTACTATTCTTTATCCTGACCTGAGCCTTCCCACCCTGCTCTTGTCCTGCCTGACTGTACAGCGCCTTGGGATGTCCTCTCGACGTGAAAGGCGCTATACAAATGTAAGTTTTGTTGTTGTTGAGGGTGCTATAAAAATCTAAGTTGTTGTAATGGCATTGGAGGAATCTGGGAGGAGGTCAGATGTCCTGGACTCGGGCACATGATCTGGATGGGGTGACTGGCTGGGTTCTGGGCACGTGATGGAAATAGGATTACTGACCAGGATTGGGTCACACGATGGGGGCGGTTTGCTGGACTGGAGCACGTGACATGTGGTGAGGTCCAGTGATCTGTGTCATGCTGAGCTGCGATGGGCTGTGGTGGGGTCACGTGACCTGGGGTGAGCTTCACGTAAACAAAAGGTGAACAGAAAATACTGAACTATATACCAAACATGTCAAAAACCGCCAAAAACCTAAAGAAACGCTGAAACACCAAAAATGCAACAAAATAATTCATTTCTGTAAAAATAGAGGAAAATTATATATGATTTTCCCATTAAAAAAAATTATATATGATTTTCCCATTAAAAAAAATAATCCTTGCATTTATTATTGCATTTATTATAGTGCTTTTCATGTCTTCTAGGCGTCTCAAAGCGTTTCTCAGAATATACTGTCAATTGAATTGACTGTATGTATATATTTGTGGGCGAAACGCGGCAGCCAATTGCGCACAGCAGCGTCCCCATAAACGGCTGTGGATTGAATTGACCAATTTATTATTGTTTTTATTTTTTGGATGGATTACTATTAGGCATGTGAAGCAAGGAAACTTGTCCAAGGATTCGCCCTGACCTGTCTGGATTCGAACACTTGTAAGGCGAGTGCTCTATAAGCAATGAGCTGCAGGACTCCACAATATACATAGCACCAAAATAAAATTTAATGAAATAGCAATCCTTGCATTTGAGATAGCGCTGATCACAAGGACAGTTCAGGGTCAAACAAGACACCCACGTTCCTTAATGGCTTTGAGAGGTGGAGAGTGCAGCCTTGGATGCTGATGCTGCCAGTGACTGAGGTGTGGAGGCGCTGACACGAGCCAATCAGGAGAGCCTCAGTCTTGTGGACATTATCGAAGGTGGTGAATATGTTGAGGAGGACGAGGAGGTAGAGGGAGCTCTGGTCACAGATGGTCAGGATATCATTTATGACCTTGGACAAAGACGTTTCCGTGCTGTGGGCAGCGTGGAAATCTGATTGGTGGGGCTCGTGGAGGGAGTGGGAAGAGAGAAGGAAGCAAAGCTGGAAGTCAATGACTCTTTCAAGGACTTTGACAGAAAAGGGAGGTCAGAGATGGGCCGGTACTTGAAAGCTGCGACGCAACAAGGGAAGGCTTGATGGGGGTGATAGCGGCTGTTTTGAAAGGGGTGGGAATGATGCCGGATGAAAGGGTTGATTGTGTCGGCAAGTAGTGGGGCAAGGAGGTGGAGCTGGGAGGTAAGGAGAAGGTTGGGGAATGGAGCAGGTAGTGGGGAGGATATGGTGGTGACGATAGAGGATGGGGAGACAGGTTCGAAGTTGTGAAAGGAGGCATGGGTAAGAGTTGGAGTGTGGGAGGGAGGTGTGGAGGGGGTAGAGCGCCTTTCACATCGGAAGGACATCCCAAGGCGCTGAAAGAGGTTAGAGTAGTTTTTTAAAAAACATTTTAACCTATTTTGTGTACAGTTAGGGTGGTAGGATTAGGGTGAAGAAGTAGATAAGTTTTTTTGTGTACGGGTCAGGGGTTGGGTTTGAATTATTTGTTGGCCTAGCCTTTTTTACTGGGAGTTGATTCCATCCAATGTCACTGCCCATCATTTCTTGATCCAGTTCCTCTCTTTCATTTCCCTTTGTGATATAGCCCAGTTCCTGTGGAATTCGATGCGCATGATTTCTATTGAATGTTCTATGAAATGCTTATTTATAAATTTGTCCCTATTTTAGTTGTGGCATCTTTTGTATCTAATTGCTTAGGGTGTGTCACGCTGGTTGCATTTAATTTATTGGGCTACTATTACGCACATCCCAGTTCTATTATTCTCTCTCATCTTGGGGGTTGCTAGGCAGCTACACATGTCGCATTGTGTGTTCCCACAACCTGTGGTATTCTGCTTTCTGAATTTACTGCTGACTAACCAATCTTGTATATTCCTATTCCTTCTATATGCCAAGACTATTTTGTATTCTCCCATTAGAGTACCTCAAATGTACCCTTCACTAGCCTATTGATTTGCCTTGTGTGTTCTGTGTAAGTTATGAGTGATATAATCTTTTCTGCCTCTATTTGGGTCCGAGAGGTTGTTAGGTTCCCTAGAAATTTAGACTTGATTCCCCTGAGGAATCGTTTTGTGTATCTCCACTGTCTAACTGCTGTGCACAGTGACCTCTCAAAATCCTCCCAGTTTGAGCAAATTACATGGAATCTCGTTAGTTGGGATTTGATTAGGCCTTGGACGGTGTGTTTTGGGTGGCATCTTCTGGTGTGCAGTAATGCAAGTGTGTCTGTATCTTTAAAGTATACATTTGCATCTAGTTTGTGGTTCTCATCTTCCTCTTTTGTAAACTGTGGTGTCCAAAAGACATAGTTCTATGTTTGTCTGTGATTGTGTGTAATGGAGGGGTGGTGTGATTGTGTGTAATGGAGGGGTGGGGGGTGGAGGGGTGGGTGGGTGGTGGTGTTTGTTTAATATGTTAATGAATTCCTGGAAATCTGTGACTTAGTGTGTCCATACCTCACCCACCTTGTGAGGCACCAATACTGACACATTGGGAATTTGGGCAGTTCTGGAGAACATCGTTCTCCCATTCTGCCACATAAATGTTTGCATAGGCTGCGGCAAATTTTTTCCCCATAGCCATCCCTTTATCTGTAGGTAGGAATCCCCATCAAATTCAAAGTCCTTTTTGGTGAAGCTTAGCTTCAGTAATTGTACCATTGCCTCGTCTGGCCTTACTGGATCTGTGTATTGAGCCAGGGTGTCTATGACAGCCTAGATGCCTTTCTCTGTCTATGTTAGTATACAGGCTTTTCACATCCATCATGAATAACGTGGTTTGGGGGGGATTTGTAAGGCACTAATTAGCTCAACAAAATGGTACATGGAAATGGTCCTTAATATAACTGGGGTGTTTGCATGATTGGGGGTTTAGGAAAGATTCTATACACTCTGCTCTCTGACACAGTGGGTCTGCTGCTAGTACTGTCCACATTCTTATGTATTTTGGGGAAAATGTAACATCTGTGGGGCGCAGGGATTTTCCCCACCCAGGTATTGTAACTGTCTCATCGATATACTTGCTCTTCCTGAGATCCGTTAATATGTTCCCAATTTCCTGCTGAGTTTCTTTGTACTGTATACGGATGGGTCCTTTAATTACCTATAGTATTCCTGATTATATAGCTGCCTGTGTACTTCTAGGAGATACTGGAGGTGCATGATTACAATACTGCTGCCTCAGCTGGAGACTGTTCAGTTCTGGCCACCACACTTCAGGAAGAATGTCAAGGCATTGGAGAGGGTGCAAGTGAGATTTACCAGGATGGTACCAGGAATGAGGGACTTCAGTTATTAGGAGAGGTTTGAGAAGCTAGCATTATTCTCCTTGGAGCAGGGAAGGTTCAGAGACCTACTGGAGGTTTTCAAAATTATGAGGGGATGATAGGGCGAACAAGACAAAACCTATTTCCACTAGCGAGTGGGTTGGTAACCCAAAGACACTCATTTAAAATAGTTGTTAAAAGAAACAGAGGGGAGGTGATTTGCAGCGAGTTGTTCAGATCTAGATTGTGTTGCCTGAAAGGGTGGTGGAAGCCAAGTTGATAACAATTTTTAAGAGTTATTTGGGGAAGACAGTTTGCAGGCCTATGAGGAGAGAGCAGGGGAGTGGGATTGATTTGGACATCCCTTTTCAAAGAAGTGGCACAGACACAATGGGCCAAATGACCTCCTGTGCTATAAAATTCTATGATTTTATAATGTTCAATCAGAATATTATGCTTCTCTGTTGCTTAAATCTCTGCATTTTTGGCCAATTTACAGACAGCACTGCGGCTTGTTGCTTCTCTACCCGGAGAGCAGAAAGGAGGCCCTTCCTCAAAGAAGAGAAGGAAAGTAAGGGAATGGAATTTTTTTTTCTGGGGATTGAGAGAGTGGGGGGAAAGGATGTTTGCTCACTACCGGACAGCTCCGATATGTGGACCAACTGGCTCTTGTACAGTAAAAGCCCGTTTATCTGCCACCCAATTAACCTAACTTCTATATAACCGGCATCGCAAAAAAAGTCTATATTCGATTAACTGGAATTTATCCAGGAAAATCCATTAATTATTCTTTTCGGATGAATATCCGGCAGGCGCTTTAACCAGCATTAGCCAGGTCCCGAGGATGCCGGATAAACAGGCTTTTAATGTAGTGGGATCACTCTGCACTCCATCACTCTGCCGTTTGGATGTTTTCCAATCTGGAAGGCAGAATAAAGAATCTTCTCTCTGGGGTTAGGTTTATTTAATTTAGGTTTAGGGTTGCAGGTTATGGGTTAGGTCTGTTCCCTCTGCAACAAGGCTCTGACCATCAATGACCTCATCCTTGATGAAAGTATAAACATCATGGCCCTCACTGAAAACTGCGTGATCACCCCAGGCCACACCTTCCCTCTGTCTGAGGCCACACCACCTGGCTATGCCTCTCACCACACCCTACCTCTCTATGTCTCGCAGTGGGGGGGCTGTCAACTCCAGGATGTCACTTGCTCTATCCTCTATTCCTCTGGCACATTACCCTCATTGGAGCACACTGCCATCCCTGCAATCGTTCCCTCAAAATCCTCCTTGTTTTCCTCCCCCCAAAAATCTCCCCCATCTTCATCTCCACCCTCCTAGCTTCCCGTTGCCTCTGTTCTGATCACCTCCTCATCCTCGGCAACTTCAACCTTCACTTCAGTACCACCCCCCCCCCACCCTCTGCTCTATCTCCTCAGCCACCTCTCCTCTACTCACTCTACCACTCCCTTCACATGTACTCCACCACCCATGTTCATGGCCACCCACTGAACCTGGTGATCATCCAGGGCCTTAGTGTCTCAGATATCTCCATTACAGGCAAGGGCATCTCTGATCACCACTTCATCTCCTCAATCCCTCTCCCAACCACCACCAAACCCACCTCCGTCCTCTCCCAACCCTGGAAGAAAATCTACCTGTAATTCCTCTTCACAGCCCTGGAGTCATCTGAACTCCTCCCACTCTGGCCTACCTCCCTGTCCATCTGTAACCAGGACCTCTGCCTCCTCAACCTCTCTGCTGCTTTGACACTGTGGACAACTCAATCCTCATTCACCTCATCTCTCACCTCAAACTTCAAGGTTCTATACATCACTGGTTCAGGTCTTCTTTCTCCCACCGTCTCCACTTTGTCTCTGCCAACGGTTTCTCTTTCAACCCCCTTTCTCCCCCATATCCATGCCATGACCAGCACCACCTTCCACCAACTCCACAACATCGTCCATCTACTCCATTGCCTCACCTCTGAGGCCACTGAAACCCTCATATATACATTTGTCACTTTAAGGCTTGACTACGGAGACTCCCTCTTTGTCGGCCTCCCCAATTCTTCCCTCCACAAGTTGCAGATCATCCAAAACTACAGCTCATGTCCTCTCCCACACTAGGCTCAATGACCACATCACCCCCACTCTCATCCGGCTCCCTATCCCTCAGAAGATTGAATTCAACATCATCGACCTCACTTTCAAGGCCCTCCATGGCCTTGCGCTCCTGTCTCTCCGACCTGCTGACCCCTATCACCCTGTCTGCTCCATCCGTTCCATTCTACCATTGGTGGTCAGCCTTTCAACCTCTCTGCCCCCACACTCTGGAACTCCATCTCATAATCTCTTCGCCTTGCTTCCTCCCTTGTCTCCTTCAAAACGCTCCTTTGCGACCATGCCTTTAGCCACCCCACTATCTCTTTGTTCTTCCTAATGTTAACCCTGCTGCACAATCCCCCCATAACTGCATCCTGATCCCTGACAGTTCAGCGCTTTGGGACATCCTCCTGACATGAACGGCACTTTACAAATATAATTTTGTTGTTAGTGTTAAGCTTTAGAGGTTTGAGTTTAGGGTTAGTGGTAGGGATTTTTCCTACATTTTAGAGGTGGTTTTGTGGAGTCCTGTAGCTCCAAGCTTGTAAGGTGTTTCAAATCCAGGCAGTTCAGGGCGAAACCTTTGGGCAAGTTTCCTTACTCCATACACCTAATAATAATCCGTCAAAAAAAAAACTAGAATAAATTGGTCATTTCAATCCACGACTGTCTGTAGGACGCTGCTATGTGGACTTGGCTGCTGCATTTCGCCCACAAATATACAGTCAATTCACTTTACAGTATATTCTGTGAAGCACTTTAAGACGTCTAGAACACCTGAAAAGAGCTATATCAAATACAAGGATTATTATTATTATAGATAGCTTGTGGTTCCCAAGGCAACATCAACAACAAAATTACATTTATAGAGCGCACTTATTAAACTTACGAACTTGGAGGTTTTTACCGATCAGTAAAAAATGCTTTTTTACCGAGTGTGCTGGAATCTTTAACAGATAAACGGATCTTTAACGGATAAACGGATAAGCCCGTTTATCCGGCACACTCTGGGGGGTCGACTAATTGACAGTGCGGATAATTGGGCGGCAAGTTTCCAAAAACCCAACACAAAAAATTTACTTATTTTAAAACATACCACATCAATAATACACTAAATAGTAACAGAATATTGTATAGCTACTTACCAATAAAGCCACCTCTCAGAGGTTAACCCTCCCAGCTGGCCATTAGGTTTAAGGTTAGGGACCTTCAAAGCCCTCCATGGCGTCGCCCCCATCCCCCTAATCCACCCTATCTCTACGACTTTCTAACCTACCACCAACCTGGCAGACAAGCCTTCAGCCACTCTCACCCTAAACTCTGAAACTCATGTAGATAACCCAGGGGTTGGGAACCGGGGGATTTTGGAGTTGCCAATGGGACCACCGAAGAGGCGGGACTTGAAGAAGGCCAGGGAGGGGGCGAGGTGGAGGGACTGTGGGATGGAGTTCCAGAGGTTGGGGGCAGAGTGGCTGAAGGCTCACCCACCAATGGTGGGGCGGGTGGGTTGGGGTACGTGGGCAGGTCGACAAACAGGGCATTTGCATAATCGAGCTGGGATGTAATGAAGGCGTGGATGAGGGTTTCAGCGGCTTTGGGGGTGGTGAGATAGTGGCGGAGCCGGGCAACGTTGCGGAGATGGAGAAAGGCAAAGTGAGTCATGGTTTGGATGTGAGGGAGGAAAGACAGTTGAGGGTCGAACAAGACATCGAGGTTCCTGACTGCTTGGTGAGGTGGAGTGAGCAACCATGGAGGTTGATGCTGCCAGTGCCTGATGTGTGAAGGCACTGGCGCGAGCCATCAGTAGGGCATCAATCTTGCTGACATTCAATTGTAGAAAGTTAGCTCTCATCCAGGACTTGATGTCTGACAGACAGTCTGTCAGGACAGTGGTAGTCCTGGAGTCGAGGCTGGAGGTAGAAAGATAGAGTTGGTGTCATCCGCATAATAAATAATAATAATAATCGTTGATTTGATATAGCGCTTTTCTTGTCTTCTAGACGTCTCAAAGCTCTTCACAGAATATACTGTAAAGTGAATTGACTATATTTGTGGGCAAATTTATGGAAGTGAATCCCAAGTGGAAGTTGACCTAATTGCTATAAATGACATCGCCAAGAGAGAGCGTTTGGAAGAGCAGGGACCAAGGATGGAGCCCTGGGGTACACTAACCCAGATGGATTAGGAGAAGAAGCGGAGTTGGGGGCAAGGGTGCAGGTTGGGCCTATGGTAGGAGGAGTGGGTGATGGAGAGGGATGGGCCAGGAGAATGAGGTGGTGGAGATGCTTTTGGTCCGGAATGATATGCCAGCAGAGTGTAGTTGTGGTTTGTGAGAGAGGAGGTGGTGATGTGAGTGTGTTTTTTATGCCTGATTAGTGATTTGAGGAAGCGGAAGAGGGGGTGAGTGTGGTACCAGGGGAAGAGGAGAAGTGACGGCCTTGTCCCAGATGGACTGATCAGAGGTGGCCATGGGTTATGATGAGATTAAGAGGGTGGCCACAGTTGTGTGTCAGTGGGTGGGGGGGGGCAGTGAGCACAGTGGGGGGGGGGGGCGGTGAGCACAGTGTGGGGGGGGCAGTGAGCACAGTGGGGGGGGGGCAGTGAGCACAGTGGGGGGGGGGGCGGTGAGCACACGTGGGGGGGGGGGGGCGTGAGCACAGTGGGGGGGGGGCGGTGAGCACAGTGGGGGGGGGGGCGTGTGAGCACAGTGTGGGGGGGGACGGTGAGCACAGTGGGGGGGGGGACGGTGAGCAGAGTGGGGGGGGGGGCGGTGAGCACAGTGGGGGGGGGGGCGGTGAGCACAGTGGGGGGGGACGGTGAGCACAGTGTGGTGGGGAGGGCGGTGAGCACAGTGGGGGGGGGGGGCGGTGAGCACAGTGGGTGGGGGGGGCGGTGAGCACAGTGGGGGGGGGGGGCGGTGAGCACAGTGGGGGGGGGGGCGGTGTGAGAAGGCACAGTGGGAGGGGGGGGCGGTGAGCACAGTGGGGGGGACGGTGAGCACAGTGGGTGGGGGGCGGTGAGCACAGTGGGGGGGGGGGGGCGGAGCACAGTGGGGAGGGGGGGCGGTGAGCACAGTGGGGGGGGGGGGGCGGTGAGCACAGTGGGGGGGGGGGGGCGGTGAGCACAGTGGGGGGGGGTGGGGCGGAGTGAGCACAGTGGGGGGGGGGGGCGGTGAGCACTAGTGGGGGGGGGGGGCGGTGAGCACAGTGGGGGGGGGGGGGGCGGTGAGCACAGTGGGGGGGGGGGCGGTGAGCACAGTGTGGA